>PVJO010019979.1:0-33012 GCA_004026905.1 Hystrix cristata
GATCTTTTACTTGTTTTGTTAGATAGATCCCTAAGTATTTCATTTTTTTCGATGCAATTGTGAATGGAATAACTTCTGTTATTTCTTTCTCAGTGAGTTTGTTATTGGTATATAGGAATGCTATTGACTTTTGGGTGTTGACTTTGTATCCAGCTATGCAACTGAATTTAGTTATTAAATCTAGAAGTTTTTTGGTGGAGTTTTTTGGGTCTTCTATGTAGAGTATCATGTCATCCGCAAATAATGATAGTTTAACTTCTTCCTTTCCTATCTTTATTCCTTTTATTTCTTTCTCTTCTCTAATTGCTCTGGCTAATGTTTCTAGAACTATATTGAATAATAGTGGTGATAGTGGACAGCCTTGTCTTGTTCCAGATTTTAGTGTGAAAGCTTCGAGTTTCTGACCATTTAGTGTGATGTTGGCCGTTGGTTTGTCATAGATGGCTTTTATCAAATTTAGATATAGACCGTCTATTCCTAATTTCTATTATTACTTTGTTTGTTTGTTTTTGATGCTGGGGATTGAACTCAGGGCCTTGTGCTTGCAAGGCCAGCACTCTAACCACTGAGCTAAATCCCCAGCGACCTTGCACTTCTGAATAGCTGTGCAGACACCCACAGAATACTCAGACCACAATTTATTTAATTATCTGAATGATGACTGTGTTGGCTACATTTGTCACCATTGCAGTGGTATAAATTGTAGAACAACCTCAGCAGGCCTCTGTGCAGTGGTGGGAGGTCTTCTAAAGGCATCATAAACATTATTTTATAAAAAGAAAGCAAAGTATGATGGGCTGCTGTGCCCCTTAGATTTGTGTACTGAAGTCCTAACCTGTACCTGTACCTCACCATGTGCTGTGCTTGGAGATAGGTCGTTAAAGGCCAGTAAAATAAAATGAGGTCCTCTGGGTGGTAACTGTCCCCCATGACTGGGGTCCTCATTCAAAGGGGAGAGGACATGGATACCCAGAAGAAAGATGGGGGGAGCCAGGAAGACAATGGCCAACTAAAAGCCTGGAAGAAACGAACCTTTCAGCACGCTGGTCTTGGACTTCGGCCTCCGAGACTCGGGAAGAGTAACTGTCTCTTTTTTAAGCCACTAATGCACACGGCAGACCTTTCCAGCATCGAAGAGAATTACTCCAGGGGAGGCAGAGAGGACAGCAAAGAACACAATGGAAGTGTTTGGGGCAGTCTGGGAGGCTGGCTCTGGAAATGGACAGGACGATGTCACAGTCACAATGTCAGGTCTGATGGGGGACTGGTGAATTTCTGTTGCACAAGTCAAGGGGAGCATGGCCCCTAGGAATCCACTCTGGGGGATCCTAGAGAGAGGAGAAGCTTCTGGAAGGGGAGGGGCTGTCACCAGGATCAAGGGGAGGAGGGGTGGGGACAGTGGTGGGGGAAGGAAAGAAAGGTGGTCTCTTTCCTCTGGGCTCCTGCCCATCCCTCAGCCTGCTCCCTGCTTCCCCGGCATCCCTTTGGGGCAGGACCCTGGCTTCCCTGTTACCCTCGGCAGGCGTCCTTGCCTGCTGCTGGTTCCACAGGACCGTGTTCCCCACCAGCTGCCATGGCCAGGGCAGAGGGGACAGGCTGCTGGCTGACGTCTCACATGGTTTCCTCCAGCGGCCTTTTGATGGGCCCGGGGCTGAGGGGCTGTGATGAGAACCGCAGGTGGCCTGGAGGGTGTACGGTCCCCAGGCTGAGCTGTCTCGTCCTCCGCCACTGCTGTTCAAGTCCGAAGGGCTCCTTTATTTTCTTCCATCCCTAAAACCTTCCAAAATGTACTGCTCACCATCTTTTGAAGAATGGCTTTGTAGAGCTGTTATTCACCTGCCGTATGATCGGCCTCTGTAAAGCACATAGTTAAATTATTTTTTTATGTTCTCAGAGTTGTGCAGCCAGCTCCATAATCAAACTTAGAACATTTTCATTCCCTCAAAAAACAGTCGCTCTTCGTTTCCTGCAATGCCCCCACCCCTGGGCAGCCAAGAATCTACTTTTCTAGACATAAAATTGCCTATTTCCAAATATTTCCTGAGGTGGAGTCATTGGATATGTGGCTTTCTAAAACTGGCTTTTTTCACTACCATAATGTATTCACATGTGCATCCCTGTGCTTCATTTTCTGACCTGTCAAACAGTATTTACCCATCTGTGGGTTGGTAGCAGTTTGCGGTGTTTCTCTTTTGGCTGTTAGGAACGGCGCCGCTATGAGTACTGGCGTGCAAGTCTGTGTGGACGGAGCTCTTTGTTTCTCTCGGGTGTGTGCCAGGAGTGGCACTGCTGGGTCCTGGTCACAGGACGCCTCCCAGACCGGACTGAAAACAGTGTTCCCGATAATCCAGCTGTGTGGGAAGCTCCCGACTCTTCACAGCCCCATCTACACTTTCTGTCTTTTGTGTGATAGCCATCCTGCTGGGCCTCTTCATTCGTGATGCGCATTTTCTGGTAGCAAATGTGTTTCTCCTTGAGAAACCTTCATTCAGATTTTGTGCTCAGGCTTTACCTGGAGTCTTTTTTTTTAATCACAGAGTTGAGAAAGCTCTTGAGGAGTAAGAGCACCTTATCAGATATATTATTTGCAAAAGTTTTCTACCATTTGTGGATTGTCTTTTTACTCTCTTCATGGTGCTCTTTGAAATACAAAAATTTTAGTTTTGATGAACTTTTAGTTGATCAATTTTTTTGGTCACGGTTGCTTGTGCTTTTGGGGCCATTGTTAAGAAACCACTGCTTAATTCAAAATCATGAAGATTTGTACCAACCTTTTTAAAAAAGTACTTTATAGTTTTTCCATATATTTAAGTCTATAATTTTTAATTTAATTTTTTTTTTTTTGTGGTGCCGGGGATTGAACTCAGGCCCTTGTGCTTGCAAGGCAAGCACTCTAATCACTGAGCTAAATTCCCAGCCCCTTAATTTAATTTTTGTATGTGATGTGAGGTAGGGTCTACTTTATACTTTTGCATGTAGACATCCAGTTGCCCCAGCACATTTGTTGAAAAATTATTTCTTCTCTAGTGAATTATTTTGGTATCCTTGTCCAAAACCACAAATGTTAAGGGTTACTCAACATTTCCTAGAATATTTTTGTAACAGTTAGGCAAAGGGTCATGTATCACATTATACGTAGTTTGTGGTTGACAGTTATTCATCACCTTAAGAAACAATGGGCACCTTTCTATTCTAGGCCATTTTGAAATACGAGGAGAAAGATGCTCAGTAAGTGGTTAAGTAGTCAAAAATTAATTCATACCTCACTCAGTTCAGGCGAAAGTATCCTTGCTCTGTGTTCTGGACCTGAGCCTGGGAAGGCTCCATGAGCAAGAATCCCCTCTGTGTGACCTGCGGAGATTGTTCCTGGGGGGCAGTGCTAATGTCTTGTACTTTGGTTTTCTGTCACTGAAGGGAGCACCTTTTGGGTAGTTTCTGGTGACTCTGACCGACCTGTGATCATCTTCGCCAAGGACAGCCAGGTGCCGTGGCTGAGGAGAAAACCTGCTCTCCGTGTGGCTCCTGGATGCCATTTTTAATTTCTGTCCTTCGCCCTCCCACCCAGCTCTGTCTCCAGAGTAGCAAGAAGCTTTGGCAGGAAGTTGCTGGCTACGGTTTATCAGCAAGCCTTGGACACAGCTGTGTCCCTTTCCTTGGGCGGAGTCGGTGACTTGGCTCTGCCCTGGCTGGATGAAGGCCTGATGGAGGGTGTCAAAGGCGACACCCTCCAGGGCACACGGTGGCTCTAAGACAGCTGGTGGGCCTCATGCACACCAAGAACTGCCTACTTGGTGCTTTCGTAAGAGGAAAAACTTGCTAATAGCACAAACTTTAGAAACATGCAGTACTGGCACTGAACTTTCATTTCTTCTCCTGTAAGTTAAGGATAACCCTCCCACTCCCAGGCCTGAGAGCTGATGGAGGGACGTGGGGTAGACACATGGATGGCGCCCAGGGCACAGTACAAGGCAGGGACTTCATTAACTAAATGGGAAAGATGAGTCCTAATTTGTGGGCTACTGTAAGGCTGGGTGAGACAATTTACAGAAAGGTTCTAGGAGCATCTGGAATGTGCATCATCCTTATCATTTAGGCCCAGCTCCACCTGTAGTCAGCTAAGCACTGAACTACTGGCCATTGAGCCTGAAAAGCAGAGACAGGGATCTTGGGGACCAGTGTCGCTGAATGGTGAGCAGGAGCCATGTGGCCAGTGTGGCCAGAGGTCACCCCAGGGCCTCCAGGTAGGGCCACTACCTGTTACTTCTGCCTGGAACAAACCAGGTGTTTTTGCTGCGTGAATTATTTAACTTGTATTTCCTAGTTCCACAAAATAGACAGTCTTAGAAAACCTGTAAAATACAGAAAAACACAAAGGGAAAGTAATTCTTTCCTCCCAGAGATAGACCCTGTGTGGGAGACCTGACGTGCTACCCCAAAATATGCCACTTTGTTATAAGGATTATTTTGAGCTGAAGCGATTGAGCAGCAGATACCAAAATAAAGAATAAATTAAAAAATAAGAAATCTCTCTGCCTCCCTCTCCCCCAGCTCTCCTCCCCATTTTCCCAGAGGGGCTAAGTTTACAAAGATGTCCTGGCCTGGGGACAGGGACCACAGGCACAATGCTCGGCCACCCATGGGGAGTCAAACTGCTGGAGATCTGGGAGCCCCCAGGGCCGGCAGGGAGCGGGGAGGAGGAGGCCCGGCGTGGGTCTCACTCTGCAGGTGCCCTCGGGACAGGTACCCCGCTGTTACCCTGGACCTGTGCTGCCCTGGGGCCGCCGGCTGTGCCTGTCTGCCTGGAGGCGGAGCTGGGCGAGCTCCCCGGAACCCTCGGCCGGAGGTCTGTCTTCCGGGCAGGCGTCCCAAGGGAGTGGCCGGCGACACCGGCTGGCAGAGGTCCAGAGCAACACCCAGCCGCAGGGCCGCGGAGAGTGGCCCGGACAGACACGCGTGAGCGCGCCGGCGGAAGGGTCGTCAGCGCGCGGTGTGCACATCCCACGTCACAGAATTACTTCAGAATTACTTCAAAATTACTTAAAAACCTCGTTCTCGTGCAGTACAAGGGGCTCTGCGTGGGGGGACTTCTGGCGGCTCCTCCTTTGCGACTGCCTCTCTCACCGCGTGCCTCTTCCCCAGGCGCGCCTGAAGACCGACCGTCCCCCGGCGCGCCCCGCCCCCCCGAGCAGAGCGTGAGCGGCGGCAGCGCGGGGCCGCCCACCCGGAAGCAGAAGGGCCTGTGGACCGCAGAGGTAGGTAGGGCCGCAGCGGGGGCGGGGTGGGCTCCCCACCCACCTGGTGCCGTCAGAGGGGCGCTCTGAGGGCAGCAGGTTTGCTCAGGGCAGCCTCACAGGCACCGGCGGGGGGGGGGGCGGGGAGGGGCCCCCAGGGCGGCAGCGTCACCCCAGACAGCTGCTGTTGGAGAGGAGGCAGGGCGCGGAATCCCTGGGCCAGGCCGGCCTCCTGTCCGACCCTCCTGCTGCCCTGGGTCCTCCCGACCGGGACCAAATGCTCTTCATGCCCCGTGAGAGGAGGGGAGTGGGGCCTCTTGCTCCTCCTCTTCCTCCCTCCCACTCTGTCCCCACCCCCTCGCAAGGCCACCACTTACTCCACTGCCACTTGCCTTCTCTGCTGTCTGGTCAGCGGGCCTGGTCCTGCCCCTTCCCGCCAGTGCCACTGTGTGCTGTGGGCATGGCTGGCTGGCTGTCAACGGAACCCGGCTCACATCAGTGAGTCACCTCTCTACACCTTGGTCAGCAAACCTATTGCATATTCAGCTGTAGCGGTCATTAAGAAAGGAGCCTTGTGGGAAGTCCACGCAATGGAAATAAAATCATACAACAGGAGTAAACCAAGGGGCCTGCTCTTGTGAGCCGAGACGTGCGTTGCAGTAACAGGCTTAGCAGGGACAGTGAGGCGCCACTGCCACAGCCAAGGACACAGGACACCAGTGGGGGCCCGCAACCCTGTAGAAAGTAATGAGGAGTAGATTTGGTATAGCATCGGCCTTCCTGGGGCCCCGTATTGTCAGTTTGCCTCTGCACGAGCTGGCCTTCTTGCCACTCCCCACCACGAGGTGGCCCGGATCACCCCGAACCACACTGGGAAGCTTGGGGGCAGTTCTCCTGCAGGCCCAGACACCTTCCCCTGGTCCTGCCTCCCCGCCCACATCAGAGGCAGATTTCCTGATGGATGGTGTGGCCCACGCGCATGTTTTCCCACCTCCTTCCCCATCTGCCCGTCACAGGAAAGCTTTGTACTTTATGAGGTACCTTTGGGTCTGCTGGCTGTTGCACCCTCCAGGAGCATGCTGAAGCCAGCATCATCCCCATTTTAAGGATGCGGAGATTGAAGTGTGTGTTTTGTTTGATTGAGTCACATGAATAGAGTCATGGACATGGCCATATACGCTGTGGAGATTGAACTTTTCATTGAAAAAAGGTAATGATTCGAAGGAGGGGCACAAGTTCTTAAAGCACTCTGTTAACTTATGGGTCAGCTGTTACCTCTGTAGTGCTGCGTAACAAAGTACACCAACATTCTGCAGTTTAAATACCAAACTTTCCTCCTTCCCTTGTAGTCATTTGCAGTTTAAAGGGGACACACCTGACTTTAGCATCCAGGCCCAGCTCAGTCTGTTCTAAGTACAGTATATTGTTCTGGAAATCAGGCCAGGAAGGCAGCAGCTCTCCAAGGTATAGTCTTCTCACGACTGCCAGTATGGAGGCCCCATTCTACCACACCAGTAGTTGCTTGAACCTGTGTTTCTGCTCATCTCTTACGCACTAGTGGCCAGTGTGAGCTGTTTGACTTGATGAGCCCAAGCCCAACAGCAATAGTGTGCGGGGAAAGTCGAGGGAGAGCAAAGAACTGGGAGCAACGCTGCAGCCTGCCATGCAGAACACACAGAGACATGCACAAGATGTGAATTCATCCAGGTCAAGAAAGACTATGAATACCCTTCCCCTTCCCAGTCACCACCCCCAACAGTGACCTCTCTTCTGACCTCTGCCATGATAGATCCGGTTGCTTTGTGTTTGAGATTTTCATAGATGGAACCACACAGTGTGTGGTGTTGCATCTGGCTTCTTTTGGTCAACATGATCCTTGCGGAAATCATCCCTGCCATTGCGAATTGCAGCAGTTTCCTCAATTTAACTGTTGTGTGCTTCGTTATAGGAACAGACCGCAATTCCACCATTCTGCTTGATGGACACATTTGGGGCTATCCTGAACATACAGCTATCAATATCCTTGTGCGTGCCTGTCAGTGGTCAGTCATTTCCTTGGGGTATATATTTATACATTTGACTCTAATAGACTGACGAATAGTTACCCAAAGTGACTGTACCACTTTACACTCTAACTGGCAGGGGATGAGATCCAGTTAAGAATTTAAAACAATGCATTGTGCTCAACTGGTCTTCCTTGGGCCTGCAATATCAACTGTTTACTTGTGTGTGTGCCAGGCACACCGTAAGGCTGCGCACTGCTATGTCACCTTGTTAGTCCTTGGAAGACTTGGGTCAGCGTCTAAAACGCTGGTGGTGTTGTCTCCACTTTACAGCTGAGGACTAAGACTCAGAGATAACTAACGAAAACTCCTTCCCACACACAGGTGCACACATGCACGCGTGTACATACACACGTACACACACACGCACAGTCTGGGAGCCTGTGTGGCGGGTGAATGGGACCGGGCAGAGCCGGCCCCTTGCGGGCTCAGCAGCAGTGGGAACTGTGTCACAGGGACCAGTGACACACACACCCGATTGCACAGCTCAATTAGCAGCCCGGGCAGCCTGCATTTTCCCAAGTCGGGGGACAAAGGCTGAGTACTGTTTCCCCAGTAGGATCGGGAGCTGCTCGCGCCAGTTCTAAGTGTTCAGACAGTCGGGAGCTCATCGTGATCTTTCCTGGGATGTCACCAGCCATTGAGTCCCTCAAAGGCCAAGGCAAAGGTTTGCCGTCTAAGGTGTCACTATTCAAGGACACTTTACCTCTGACTGAAGCGCTTGTCAGCAGAGCCGGCTCGCACGACACTCAGGCAGGCTTGTGACTGTCTGGTATCTGTCCAAAGAAAGGCGTTTTCTTCCTAGTCCCTCCTGGGCCTTCTGTCGCCAATTAGCACAGGCTCTGAGCTGCATGTAGATGGAAATCACACTTTCATGGTTAAAATAGAAGTCGATTATAGCAAAGAAACACAGACAGTGGAGACGGCTACTGTGCAGACAGCAGCCCCGCACAAAGGGGCTTTTACTAGTGTGGGGTCTTGCAGGAATGTCGTTAATTATTCCCGGTTGGTTACTGGGGAGAAAGTCTGGACAGGCGGAGTTTAGTTACCCGCCTTGGTCTCTCCATGCTGCTCACAGATGGCACCCTGCCTCCAGCCCAGGGCCCTTCTTCTGTGACCAGCCACTCGCTCTTCTGGGTTCAGATCGGCCTCTGTTGCTTGCTTGCTGTTCGGCCTTAAACAAGTGACTCACCCTCCTTTGGAGTGCTGTGAGCTTCCGCCCACTCTGATGCAGCGTCTCCTCCAGCTGGCCTCCTCGTCCCTGGCGCTCTTCCTGCACACCCTGGGAAAGGTGTGGGGACGACAGTTCCCAAAGCTATTATCAGGACTTCTTGACCTGATAATAGTGCTGAGACAATGTACGTTCAGCAGAAACCATGCTTTGATTTCGAATTTGAATTTTTCCAGAGCTAGCAATATGCGGTACAGTCCTCTCTCACCCCACTGGGCAGCAGCAATGACCACAGCACCCAGCGACCCCGATCCCAAGAGGAAGTGACTGATAGTCGCAGTGCTCTGCCTTGCGAGCTTGTGCTTTTGACTGATTGTAATTTTAGCTAGTGATGGCTCAGGGGGCGGGACCCTCAGAACCCGAGGGGCATCCAGGTCAGTTCCGCTCGGTTTCTCTTTAAGCTTCAGCGGGCCGCCTGGTTGGGGGCTCTTAGGCATTTAAAGATCCCTCTGGGGAGGCCCCCGGCCAGTCTGCACACCATCCGTGGTTTCCCCTCAGATTGTTAGAGGCGATCCTTGCCAAGCCTCAGCGTCTCCTCACCAGGTCCTACGAGCCCTCTTAACAGCCATTCACCAAATGTCCACCGAGGGCCGTTCTTGTGCCAAGGAAAAGATGGTGGGCTGGGAAAGATGGTGTTGCACTTGCCCTGAACCAGCTGCCAGGTTTGATGCGGGTGCGGGCAGACAGAACACAAAACAAAGACGCTCAGCAGGCGCAGATTGTGCCCGGTGCTCCCAAGGAGCTGGGGTCACTCGGAGGGGCAACAGCTGTTCTGTCTGACACAGGCGCCACCCACAGGTCACTCACTCTCTGAGGGGCAATGGGGACAGCAGTGTCGCCCCTGACCCAGAACAATAGGTCTCCACTTTGTTTTTCAGCTCCCTCTGCCTCCTCCCTGGTGGGCACTGGCAAAATGCAGTGGCAAGAGAGATCTTGCACAGATGGAGCCCACTGTCTCAGTGGGGAGCCCTTTCGCTGTTGTGTCTCAGTTTCTGAGGTCATTTGGGACCTTCCTGCCTTTGCAGCGTGGGATAAATCACTGGTCCGGTTTCTCTACTCAGCTCCCCACCTGCCTTGACATGCACAAGAGGAAGCTCGGCCTCCATCGCTCGTCTTCTCCCTCTCTAACCCCGACAAGCTGCTTCCTTGGCTTGGAACTCCCCACACTCGCCTCCTCGAGTGTCCAGTGAAGGTGGAGATGGACACGTGGCTCTGGCTCCACGCAGGCCAAGCTCTGCCACGTGGCTGAGCTCCCAAGGAGCTGCCTGTCTTCAGAAGCTTTATTTTTTCGTTGCTTTATTATGCTTGGCACAGTGACCAGACCATGCTCGAGGAATCAGTCCCATCTGCAGTGAGTCTCAGCTGAGGGACTTCCTGCTCCCCACTCCCTGCCCAGTGTCTGGAACAGGCACGGCTGTGTGTGGCCCAGGCGAGGAGGAGTGGGTGTCGCCGGTCAAGCCAGGAGACTGGACAAAGAAAGGGACACAGGACCAGCCCGGAACTTCTGCTGGACGACAGAACTGGGAGACATTTCACAGACAGGTCTGAAAGTAGAGGAGTCTCTTGCAGGAGAATAAAAACAAGGCACCAGAAGGGAAGCGAGAACAAGAAAGCCAGAGGGAAGCCAGAGAGAGGACATTGTAAGAAGGGCACTAGGGGGCACGTGGCAGCCTTGGCTTGGAAAGGGAAGGAATTTAGCAGCATAGGGAGGTGCACCTATGCAGGGTGACCGAAAATATGGTGAACGTTTACATTAAAAAGTTATTACCGTAAAAAACATGTTGCCATTCACTCCCCCACCCCCCCAAATATTTCCCCTGGCTTCAAACACACGCATCCCGTCCTTCTTACCACCTTCTCAAGCAGTTTCGCAGTCCTCTTTCCTGAGTGTCTTTAGTTGTGTTGTCCCAGCTGCCTCCACGTCCTCAACTGACTCAAGTCATTTCCCTTTCAAGGTCATTTTGGCTTTGGCGAAGAGCCAGAAAACACATGGTGCCACATCTGGTGACTAAGGTGGATGAGGACACAGCGTCATGTGCTTATGAGCTGCTTTTCCATTGGATGGCACACAGCAGCAGCATTCACCGTATTTTTGATCACATCTCTTGACACTCATGAAAGAAGACTTCCAGAACGGCTTCAGCAAGTGGCAAGAACAGCGCAACAAGTGTGTTTGACGTGAGGGGAAATATTTTGAGGGGGATTCATGGCAATGTGTCTTACTGTGATGCATTTTAAAAATGTAAACATTCACTTCATATTTCAATCGCACTACATATACATTTCAGCTGCCTCTTTTATGTTTTTTTGAGGCTCACTATTCACACTAGAGTCTGCAGTGAAACCAGTCCCCAGAAAAGGCGCTCAGGGTGTGGCTTCTATACTCTATGTCTTTCCCTGGCCTCCTGAGCCTCCTTCAGGGCTGTGCCCCTCGCAGGGTCGCCCAGTATAGGGTTACATCCTGCAGCTGCCACCCACTGTCCCTGCTTCAGACCCGGCGCCTGGTGCCTGCCCTGCAGCCCAGGGACTTTGCTGACATGGGCTCCGCTCCCTTCCTCTGCTAGATCATTGATCATTGCTTGGCTGAGGTTCAAGTGGAGAGGCTGTGCCTCCTTCGGACACGTGATCAAGTCCCGCAGGCCGAGTGAGAACTGGTCAGGGGGCCAGGGGCACAGTGCTTTTCCCAGGCTTGGGAAACCTTGAGCTTTGCCTGAAGCTGAGTCTGATCCCGGCCTTCCGAGCCTACCCTGGCCCTGGATGGGAAGGTCGCCACCTGACTTCACACGCAAAGCAGCAGCAAGTAGGTGCAAAGAATTTGGGGACAGCCAGAAGTCCTTATTGTGCATTTATTTCCCTTTAGTGGGGACCTGACTGAGAGGCTGTCACACATCCTGAACTGCTTCCTACAAGGCTCTGGCGCTCAATTTTCTACAGACGAGGAGAGGAGCAAACAGACCTTTTTGGGGTGCCCATGATGGGCCACACACACTCTCCATGACATTATCTTTGTTTTGGTGCTGGAGATCAAACTCAGGAGCTTGTGCGTGCAAGGCAAGCACTCTAACCACTGGGCTAAATCCCTGGCCCTCCATGACATTATCCTTGCCCCCAGGAAAACCAAGCTCTGGGGCTGGTAGGTGGCCAGTGTGGCACAGGGCTGGTGGTTTGGCAGCACTGGAACCCCGACCCCAACCTATCTGCCCCCAACCCCACCCCTTCCTTCCATAACCGGAAACATCGCAGCGGGCCAGAGCTGCGGGAAGGAGGTGTGGGACCCACGCCACCGTCCTTAGCTTGGCCTGGGTGGGCTGCCTTTGCCTCGGGGACTGCGGCTGCCTGGCTGCAGAAGTGGACACAGTGAGAGTCCCAGTGTCTCTCGGCGATGGCACAAGGGACAGTGGATTCTGAACGTAGTCAAAATCCAGGAGGAAAGTCCTCAGGCCAGAGGCAGGGCCTGCAAACAGGTTCTTCCTTAGTGAAGATTCACCTGCATCAGTGGGTCCTTCCGGTGTTTATTAGGGGTCTGCTGTGTGGCAGGCACTGCATTGTGTTCTGGCGATATCATAGCCAAGGAAACTAGCCTGGGTCTCTGCCTTCTTGAAGTTCATTATGCATTGCTTTCATAATTAAAAATACTAGAAACATGAAGAGTGGAGCCTGATAAATCTCCTCTCAGTGGCCTTGCTTCTCTGCCTGTCTGCCAAGAACTGTGAAAGCTGCGCCGAACACTGCTGGGGATAGACAAAGCCGAGATCGCCTTGGTTGGCATTTGGGGGAAACTGAGGAAGGCTGAGCGAACCCACTGCAGTCTTGAGCCCAGGTTTCCACAGAGCCACGGGCTGTACCCACCTGAATGGAGACCGAGGGGGGTTGCTACCTTCTGGACCCCGAGGGAAACCAGCACATCAAGCTAGAGACTGCTGGGGAGTCCTCCCAGCCCGTCTGGTGACCCTTGAGAAATGCCAGCCAATTAATGACTTTTAATTAAAGAGGCAGCGTCAAGAGGGCTAAAATCTGTGATTCACAGGGTACTAAATCCGCGGAAATTAAAACGAGACAAGGGAAAAATAGAAAAGCTGACGAGCTAAGTGAGAAACTGGAGGTGGTAGCACTCACAAAACAGCACCGGAAGTGGAGGGTGTATTCAGTTAGCAGACAGACAGCTGTACATTAAGGAGGCACCACGCAGGCTTGGATGAGGACCACGGGGTTCTTCAAAGCCGCCCGTTGCCGGAGGGACGCTCTCTCTCCCTGTCGTCAGGGTGGGTGTCAGGTGAGCAGACACCACGGCTCAGGGGCCACCCGAGGGCGCAGTGGGCAGCTGTTTCTTGGCCTAGACAGCTCTTTCTTCATGGGAGGACGAAGCAGCTAGCTTCTCAGAACCTGTAGAGAAAATACCTGGCGTTGTTTTCCTTCTTCCCTTCTTACCCCTGTCCTGTGGGCTGGCATCTGGGGCCCCCTGTGGTGATGAGATTGCAGTGAGTCCCGAAGCTGACTCCAGGGCTTCTGCTCTGAAAGCCTCCGAGAAGAGGCGCGACTTGTCTAGCTGCCTGCTGTGCCCGTCTCCGTCTCCGCGGTGATGGCTGGGACGAGGGTTCGTTTCGGCTTGAGATGGCCCAGGCTATCGCCAGGACGCCGGACTCCAGTTCAGCCTCCAGCCGCCGGCGCATCTTTTAGAATCGTGGCCGCCGTTGCCGTTCAGAAGCGGTGAGAAGTCGCTGTTGTTTCAGATGAGCGTTTTGTTATCGGTTCGGTGCGTGTGACCCAGGAGTTTTCTTTTCCGTTTCTTTTTTGCAGCACTGGGGATTGAGCTGACCCGTGCGGGCGTGGCCAGTGCTGCATCCCTGCGCCACAGCCCGCCCCCTGGTTTGCTAGAGCTTTCATGAGGCTTCTGGCATCTGAGTTTTTGCATCTTATTTTTTTGAGACGGGGTCTCACCATGTAGTCCAGGCTGGCCCCAAACTTTCGACCCTCCTTTCGACACTCAGCCTCCCAGAGTGTTGAGATCGCAGGCGTGCGCCACCACGCCCTGATTCTCATCTAGCTTTTAAACTGAAAAGCACAGTAAAGCAGAGCAGAGGGCTTTCTGGTGTAATCTTTAATAATTTAGTGAAATCTTGCCAATCATCTTTTCTAACAAAAAGCCTTTTTATACTTCGGGAAGTTTATATTTCCAACCTGGAAAGTTTGCTGGCCAGCCACCGACTTGAGGGTGACGTGCTGCCATCCACTTGGCTCATTCCAAATACAGCCTCTGTCTCTCTTGTCCCTGCCGGGCCCTCCAAGCTGTTAAGTGAAATCACCCTGATGGAAGGCAGACAGAGCTGGCCTCAGCACGGCTGCACCTTTCCTTGGACATAGCTGCTTTCCTTCCTTTCCCACGCTAGGCGTGTGTGTGTATGTGTACATGTGTGCGCTAAGTGGGAAGATGAGGAACCTGGGAAGGCCGCTTTAAAGCATTATCTAGGAGGGTTGCAGATACATAGCCAGAGATGTCTACTCTAAAGGAGCAGAGAAGTTGGGTTCTCTGCTTTTGGGGAATATAGTAGACCTACAGCAGTCTCTCCTCACCCTGGTGCTAGTTTAGGGTTAGAAGACCTAAGTGGAAGACAGACTCGCAAGCGGTAGTGACCACTGGCTGCTAGAGCAAGGGACGCTGACCAGGCAGTGTCCACTCAGCTGTCCATCCCGTTGTCATCAGAGTGCGAGTGCCTGGCGTGTCTCAGGCCTGGCTGGACCCTGGGAGCACTAGGGGAGAGAGTCCCATCCTCTCTGTTGAAACAGCAGGTAAGAGAAAGCGGCAGTTCAGGTGTCCTTGAGTGCTCCTTGTGGCCACACCACTGTAAGGTATCATCTTGGGGCAGGCTCCCCTGGGGGAGGAGTGGACTGGAACCCGACGGACAGGAGTCGGGGGTCAAGGGTTAGAGGTCGGGGTCAAGTCCAGTGGTGCTGCGCCAGCCTCAGTGTGGTCCTCTGGGTCTGAAACAGGGAGTAGTGTTGTAGATTCTACCCTGTGTCCCCCCCTCAACAGCAGGTGGCATGATTGGCTGTGCTCAGGGGCTGTGTCATAAGAATAGTAGGAGCCGGTCCACACAGACGGACTGTGCCCTCCAGGGAGCAGACTGTGACGCCACAATGCAGGTGTCATCGGGAAGTGCCTGCAGGGCCAACACCTGTGTGCCTGAAAGATGGAGGCAGAAGGGGAGTGCTGAGCCTCAGTGTCCCCTAGGGGCTCACCGGAGCCCGCCTGCCAGGTCCGAACTGTCAGGGCTTCCTGCCGCCCCTGCCCCCACGCTGGCCACCTCTTGAAGGGCACTGTCCCCCTGCAGCGTGCTAGGGTGGCACCAGCCTGCGTCTGAGCCCTGTGGGTGAGACGGTTTGTAAGGCCCATGGCTTGCCCCCTCCAAGTACACAGTCGCCAAGGGGAAAGGGCACAGAATCCCCCACTTCGAGTGAAGCTGGGTTCCCTTTGGGAGGGTGGGGGAGGACAATGGTGCTGAAGACACTACAATTTAGTTAATGATTTAATGTTTGCAATTAGTTCTGGGCTTATTGGTGTATGTTCACTTAGAAGTAGATAATCCCACTTTTTAGGCTTTTCTTCTCATTTTTATTTAGCGACAGGCACTGTGCTAAGTATCTTACTCAAACACCCTTATTCAATCCCTGCCATACTATTACCAGGAAGCAATTCCTCCCCATCTTATAGATGAAGAAAGTGAGGGTTGCCGAGGTTAGAAAAAACTAGCCCGTAGTGAGATTACATAGCCAGCGTCTGAGCCAAAGTCTCACTCCAAAGCCCCAAACCTCGCCGCCATGTGGCATTGCCCTTTGGTGGGCATCGGCAGTTCATTCGCCCCACAGGGTGCTGGGGCAGGCGGCGTGCCAGGCTCTGTGCCAGGCTAGCATCAGAGCAGCAGCTGGGGAGCCCTGGGGACAACAGTGCACACGGGAGCGATGGAGACATCCTGTCGCCCTGTTCTACAGACACACAAAATATTTATGTTTTCATGTACCTGTTAAAAAGGAATTTAATTTTAGAAAACCTCAGAAGAGGAGCTGTGGACACTGTTCCTGTAGCCGTTCTTCCCACCCGCATGTTTATAACAAGCTCAAGACGCGAATGTGGCCGTGAGGACTGTGGCTCTTTCCCGTAACTCGATTCACCATTTCAACTTTTCCACAGGCTCAAAGGGATGCGCAGCGAATGTCCACAAAGGAAGTCACCATCACCGTGCCGGACAGCCTCCGACAGATGGACAGAAGCAACAGAATCACAAAGAACTGTGTCAACTAGTGGTGTCGTGATGGAGGAGCAGAGGGACGTTGGGGTCCCTTCGAGGTCCTGGACACCACCGAGGAACCTTGAAGTGGCTGCCGCCTGCTGGGCAGGGATGCTGCGGGGTGCGTGGAGCGATGGCTTGACTGTCTCAGCCCCCATCGCTCAGGGGCAGTAATGCACCGGATGGTCTCGGGTGTGTCGACGAGTGGCCGGGGTGCGGTTGGGTTTGCCCCTTTGCAGCCCTGTAACAGGTGTGGTGTAGACGGGCTGAGCCAGGGCCCGGGTTAGTTTGGGAGAGAAGGGCTGGGGGCCAGCACAGCACTCCAGGCAAGCTTGTCCTTTCCCTCTTTCTTTGTCGGCTCTGCCATCGTGGACCTCACGGGGTTCACGGAAGAGCTGGCTTCACCCAGCTCTAATCCAGACTTTTATGCAAACCCGAGGACAGGGCAAGTCCCTGGCGTCTCATCTCCTTAGCTCAGTCCCAGGCAGATTAGAGCCTGTGCCCAGGCACCAGCCCTACCAGTGCCACCTGGGGCGTCTTTGGAGCATCTCTGTGATGCAGCACATTGGCATCTCCTTTGCCCCCGACAGTCCTCGATGCTGATGTCCAAACTCTAAAGTCACCATCCTTGGGGAAAAGGCATCCCCTGGGACACCCCAGGACTCAGCCAGAGCTCTCCGCTCCCCTCGGCTCCTCTCCAGGGTTTCATCCTTTGCAGTTGTGATGAAAGAGTGAGGAGGCCACTCACAACAGGGAGGTCATGGGGATGTGGGCACGCAGGCTTTCCGGCCTCTGCCCGCAGCCCTGGCACTGAGCCATCTTGCTGTCTGCAGAGTGATTACTCTAGAAAGCCGGAGCCTGTCTGATACGAATTCACAGACAGCAGACCGATGGCCCTGTGTCGGCCGGCAGGTCCCTGACATGGTGAGATGACATTTTGATAGGAATCATTGTCTAGCATTTTTAAAAAACATGTTCTGCTGAACGTACTTTCTTCCGAATAATGTAGCACGACTTTTAGAGGATTGTTAACATGCCTGGGACCGAGACAGGTAGGGTTAAAGCCGTAGCAAACTCCACCAATAAACTCGGTGTACGGCAGAAGCAGGCAGCCAGCCTCTGTATGTCTGTGTGTGGGCCAGGGACTCGCGATAGCAGGAGGCAGTCCGGATGCCCTTCTCTGCTTACTGTTTCTCCTCACACACAAGTAAGTAGTGTTCATTCTTTCTTTCTTTCACTGGCAAGTTATATAGAAATTAAACAAGACGCCCACCCTGACAGCCGCTGTGCAGATGTGGTGGGCTGGGTGTGGTGGTCACGCTGAGTACCTGATCTAGCAGTGCACTCAATAACGGGGAGACCGATTACACCCCGGGGGGCAGTGTGTGTTGGGCCTTGCTCTGTGTGGACTTTTCCGTTCTGAGTAGGTGTGTGTCGAGCCACAGTTCACGGTGTCCTGGTTGCTGTACAAGCCTTTACCATGCACAAAACCACAGTTTTCCTAAACCTCTACCATTCTGATTCCTTATTAAAGGGCTTCTAGAGAACTTCCTGTTCTGAACATTTTTAAAGTAAAAGCCAACCCTGTGACTCCTGTGGTCCTGGTGGCGTCATTCAGCAGAGCCCGCCTGCAAGGCGGGTGGTGCTCCTTTGGGCTCGCGGGCTGTCCTCCTGGGTGTGTGGGTGGGAGGTGTGGGTCGCTGTGTCCTCAGCCGTGGGCCATGCTGCTGTGCTTCTGGATCAGCAGTGTGAGAAGGCGGCGCCACCCTGCTCCTGCCGGAGGAGGGTGTGGATGGCTTCCAGCTGGTCCTCTGCAGAACAATGGCACGTCCCTGAGACTTGGCCAGAAGTCACACCACGTTGCTAAACATTCATCTGAGTTTTTCTTGTGCGTCTTTAAGCCAGGACTGCTCCCTGTCGTTTTGATATAGCACTTTCCATTGCAAAGTCTGTGTCAATAAATAAAGGCATTAATTGCAAATGGATATGGGTGAATACAGAGAATCTTTCTCTGAAACTTCGAATTTTTGTTTCTTTTTTTTTGGAGACAAGTCTCAGTATGTAGTTTAGGTTGATCTTGAAATTACTGTGTACCCAGGTTGACCTTGAATTCACAGCTGTCCTCCTGTCTCAGCCTCCTGAGTCCTGGGATTATAGGCATGTACCACACTTGGTTTGGGAACCTTTTATTTGTATGTAGTGCAGTTTAGACTTTTCTTCAAAGGCCCTTTCCATAAGAGGCCCCTGAGAATGTAGCAGAAAGACTTGCAGACATGGCAGAGAGAGGTCCATGCACATTACTGGAAGTGTCTACACTCCACGCACCCTGTAAGTGAGCGGCTGGGTTCAGGAGAAGGAGCTCGGCTTGCAGACCCGAGCTATTCCTGCCCAGCCTGGCGCCAGCTGCAGCCGGGGCCAGCAGGGCAGAGATGCCATTCAGAGGGGACATGTCATGCAGACCGGGTGAATGGAGCCCCAGGCTGAGAGTGCCACATTGAGCAGGAAGTAGCAAGGGTTCAAGAGCCCTGGAGGAGCTGGGGTTCAGCCCAGAGGGGACACTGTGGGCAACAGTCAGAAAGCAGAGGCCAGTTCCTACTTCTGAGGACATGGGAGTTGTGCCCTTGGAGTAAGTGCCTGGAGGGGTGCTACTCCTTGGCCTTGTGTGGTCCCCGGCAGGGCCTGAGGACACATTTGATGCCAGGCAGATGAACGGAGACGAGCCCACGGATGGATTTAGCACCACTTTCATATTGCTTGGGACTCCCCAGAAAAGAGCAGCAAACCCAGGTGCTTTTAGATTAGGCCAGACGAGGACAGGGTGCTTGGAACAGCTAAAGACCAGGCACCGCCATGTCCTGGAGCAACAGCTGGAAGTGTGTTTGCCCTCTAGTTTTATTTCATCGCCCAGAAGCTGTGTCCTGCGTTGGATCGGCCACAGGACGGCCAGGATGCGAGGCAGAGCAGCCGGAAGGCCCGAGAGCAGGCTTGCCCAGCTTCCGCAGGAGACAGGAGACATCCTGACCCAAGCCTCCCAGCCATGTCCTCCAGGCACCGGGCAGCCTGTCAGAGCTCCTCCCTGCTCCCATGGAAACGACATCTTCTGGGGTGTACCGTGAGGATTAAGGGAGATGACAGGTGTAGATACGTGGCATCTGCCAGTGATAACCATTGCAGACGAGGAGCCGCATGTGTCTCAGACTGCCTGTCTCAGAGCCTAGCGGCCGCTCACAACCCTGCAAAGATCCAAGGCCCAGGTCTGTGCCACTGAAACTGTGGCTCATCTCCCTCCTGTGGATGGAGGGCAGGTGACTTCTCCACTCTGTTTACAGCGTCCAGGCTGTCGATGCCAAATGGGGGCGACTATAGCACCCAAGATACAAATGTGCAGGATTTTCACCTTGGTTTAACTCATCTACTTAACAACAATAGAGCAATAGTCTTTCGAAATGTGTCACAGAATTACAATCCCTTTGAGGGTAATACTAATAAATCTGAAGCTCTAAGACTTGCAAACCCAAGCATTATAGGTCTGCAATAGCAATTCCTTCCTTCCTCTTTGTTCCAGAACAGGTGAGGGTCTGCGCTGGCTCTCCATGGAGAAATGAAACATCGGATACAGTCTTCAGGACTCAGAAGGCTGAGGCAGGAGGATCACTTGAGCCCAAGAGTTCAGATCCAGTCTCAGCAACGTACTGAGACTCCATCTCAGAAAAGAGAGAGAGAGAGAGAGAGAGAGGGAGAGGAAGAAGAAGAGGGGGAGGAGGAGGAAGAAGAAAGAGGAAGGAAGAAAGAAAGGGGAGGAGGAAAGGGAGGGCACAAGAGGGAAGGGAAGGGAAGGTATGAAAAGGGAAGGGAAGGAAAGAGAAGAGAACTATGGGTGCCACAGCCTCACCTGGAGACTCTAGTTGTGACCCCAGGGTGCCGATGTTTCTAGTGCACGGCCGGGATTGATAAGCACTGGCTCAGCAGATCACTTACGTGACTGGGGTCTCAGACCCACCACCAGAGTCTCTTAAATCAGACGTCCCAGACTGCGGTCCAGCACTACCTCTTGCCAGCTTTCCACGCTGGTGCAAGCCGTGCGGCCAGTCCTGGCTCCTGCTCGCCCATCTGTGAGACACACAGAGTCTCCCGGTGTCAGAGGATGGCCCTGCCCAGCCTATAAAGACGGACACAGCTTGTTCATTATTACTGATCTGTTATCGGCCAGGAAAGGTCCTGGACGCAGGCCAGACCTGCCTCCTAGAACTCAGCATTCGCCTTTTGTTCTCATGCACCCCAAAGTGTGCTGGTTTTTCAAGGCAGGCGCTGCTCCTCCAGTGCAAATGTGCCTCTGGGCAACCCTCGGCGGGGAGTGAACATCTTCAAAAAAGCTTCTGAAGGTGCGGAAGCCCCAGCTCAGGACGGACAGAGCAGGAAGCCTCCTGCTGGGTTTCGGGCTCCAGAGACTCGATGTGATCCCCTCGAACCCAACCTTTCCCTCGAAAATACCACTGTTTTCCTGGACTGGGACCTAGCAAGGGAGCCCCGAGTATGGATGTGAAGGGATCCTGTCTGAGGAGGGTAGAGTGGTGGGTTCGGGGTTTTTACATTTTTCTTTTGCACCGATGAACTGTCCAGGGCCGGCTTCAGATAAGCCGCGCTGTTCTCCAGGGGGAAGAAGAGCTGGTCCCCACGGTGAGACGAAACCACAACACCCCTCAGGTCCAGGGCAGACCAGGTAAGAAGGGACACACAGATACAATACTGGAGCGGGCACAGAAACCAAGTCCCTTTAAAGAAAGGACCCTCCCTCCTAAACCAGGTGTGGTGACGCTTACGCTTACCTGTGATCCCAGTATTCAGGAGGCTGAGGCAGGAAGATCGCCATGAATTAGAGGCCAGCCTGGGCTATGTAGTGAGTTCAAGGTCAGCCTAGAATATGTAGCCAGACCTTTGTCTCAAAAATAGAAAGAAAGGACCCTCCTGAAACAGCACTAGCTTCCCAGAAGAGGGAACAGCAGTGCTTCACCTACTAATTCTTGAGCAGAATCAAGGCCTGTTTGTTTTTGTTGGGTTTTTTTTTTTGAAATAGGGTCTCATTAGTAGTTCTTGAGCAGAATCAAGGCCTGTTTGTTTTTGTTGTTGTTGTTGTTGTTGTTTTTTGAAATAGGGTGTCATTAGGTCGTTCAGGCTGCCTTGAACTCACTAGGTAGCCCAGGCTGACCTTGAACTCATGGTGATCCTCCTGCCTCAGCCTTCCGAGTGCTGGCATTACGGGTGGGTGCCACCATGCCCAGCTCAAGGCCCGTTTTTGAGATGCACGAGCCTCTGGACAAAGACAGCAGAATGGATGGGAGCTCAGTGACCCTGTCCCACTGTAGACGCCTTGATTGCCTTCCAGCTTCAGGCCGAGGGCCTGGCACTCGGACCAGCCTTCACACTGAGCTCGCCCCCATCCCTTTTGTATTATTATTTTTTTAAATTTTGAAACAAGGTCTCGCTAAGTTACTGAATCACCAAGGCTGGGCTGAACTTGCCCTCCTCCTGCCTCAGCTTCCCAGTGTGCTGGGATCACATGGATGTACCACCATGCCCGGCTCCTTTGCCGAACTTTTATTGGAATTTATTCTCCTTCTCTAGGTTGTGAAGTTAAGTCAATGTCTTCCGCCAAATTCGGCGACCGCATTAATCACAGCCTTGCGCAAAATGAAGCCTGTGGTGTAGACCTATTTGGTAGCTTAAGGCAAGCACAGCTGAGTAACCGCCCTCTTAAGGAGAATCTGGTGTCATCGCCAACACAGAGGAGCGGCAAGTTACTCTAGGAGCTGGTGACCTGCAGCACCCACTGGAGGGCAAAGTCACCCGCGGGACGAGTCGTGTGGGCGGCCACTGTTTTAAACTCCAGCAGAGCTTTCAATGTCCAGGGTATTGATAGCTTTTCATTTCTCCGGCCGCCACCCTTCGGTCTTGAGAGCTGCATATTTCAGGTTTAATCTGGACACAGTGACGGTCTAGAGAAACGTCGCATGCGAGCGTAGAGCCTTGTGAAATACTGGCACGTGCTTTCTCGTGTCTCAGGCTCACGTGTGGCTCTGGGCAGTTATTTCAGCATCAATGCGAAGAAACAGGAAGTCTGACTTTAGCCTTTGAGTTGCCATGTAGACTTTTGAAACCCAAGACTGCAGTAAGATCAAAGAAAGCTAAAGCCTAGTCTTTTTTTACACTTAGGACACACAAAATGAAGTTTGCATATAGTATTCCTCTGTTTTGCAGAAGGTCTTTAGATCAACAAGACTCTATCTGTATTTTAATTCTACCCTGGGCTGGTTCGAAGCCTCAAGATTACCTCCTGGTACAAAATAGTGGCTAGAGCTCCAGCCATTATATCACATCAGAGGCAATAGGAACTAAGAAGAGGCGGAGTATCCTTTCCACTGAGTCAGATCACTACAGTCATCTTTGAAATCCCACGAAACACTTAGGCTTACAGAATATTTCTTTTACCAGAACATAGGCATATAGCCATGCCTAGTATCAAAGGAGCCTGAAAGGCATAACTTTTAGTCGGGCACACAGCTGATCCAAACAAAATCAATGCTCTGTTACTTCTGTTACTGCAGCAGAAAGGGAGAGAGAATGTAAGCAGGAGAATGTAAATAGCCGCAGTCTGTGCTGCATCCCTGAAGAGCCCAAGGTGTGAGGTCGAGGTGAAAGGAGCCAGGTCACACTCCAGGGAGACAAGCACCCTTTGGACTGGGGGGTCCCTGTGTGCGGGGACCTGGTGTGGGCAGACAGAGCTCTGTGACACTGCAGTGGCTTAGAGGGACACCTGAAGGGCCCGAGAACTCCCCGCACCCAGACGGGCTCAAATGCGGCCCAGACATGTGGCGGGTCTCACGGGAACACTGAGCTGTAGCGTGACCTGCCTGGGCCAGCTTCCGGGCCAGATGGAGAAGCCAGGTGCCCGCACAGTCCCCGAAGGATGACGCACTCTGTCACGGATCCCAGTGGGGACAGATGCCTCCCGCCCTCAGCAGGGGTCCCTGGAGTTTAGGCGTAATCCCTGGAGCAGTGCTGTGGATGGGTGGGACGGGGTTGAAGATGAAACTTCGGTTACAGGAAAAACATCTGCGTGGTTGCAGGGACCACGGAAAATCCATCCGCACCCCGATTCTCATTTCTCGCTGCAAAAGTCACTCACTCAGGTGCCCACTGCTCCCTCCAGGGCAGAGGAAAGGTCCTGACAGGTGAGCACTTTGCCCTTCTGGTGGGCCTTGTCTGGAGCGAACAGAACCTGGCTGTCACAGCCCTCCCACGACGCGCTCCTCCCCGCTGACTCAGCCTCCCGCACCCACACGCAGCTCTCCAAGCCCTCAGCCCACTCACACCGCGTCACGGGACCCACCTGTCCGGCCACTTGGCTTCATCAACAAAACGCCAGGAATGCTCTTCTGCCATCAGGGCGAGAGGGGATGCAGGTTACTGCTGCAGCTGGGGTCTGCTGGGTGTCCCAAGGGCTCTGGGGCTGACATCTGACCCTGTGGGGAGAGAGCCAGGTCTGACCAGGGCATTTAGAGGTGGGGCTTTGGAGGTGATGGCTGGAGAAGGCTGCGAGGGTGAGCCTTGTGATTGAGGCCTGGTGCTTAGTAAGACAAAGAGGAAGCGGGGCATGGGGGTGCATTCCTGTCATCCTGGCTCTAGGGAGGCTGAGACAGAAGGGTTGCTGTGAGTCTGAGGCCAGCCTGCACTATAGAGAGACCTGGTCTCAAAACAAAAAAAATTTCTGCAGAAACAGAAAAAAAGTAATCTATTATCTATAACTACATGAGCAAGGGATGCTGGGCCACAGGGTTTGAGAAATAACGGAGGAAAGGGCAAAGAACCTCAGGGTGCATTGCAGGACTGCCGGAGAGGAGAAGCGGAGGCTTCCCATGAGCACAGGCCAGCTCCAGGCCCAGCCCATTCCTGAGCCATTATGGCAGGCCGTGGAGAGATGACCTCACCCCTTAGAACAGCGGGCCGTCCACACACGAGCACAACGTGTCTGCTGACAGACACGGTGAGCATTTTGTGTGATTTAAACATTTTTTATTTACTTTCGACTTTTTGAGACACGGTCTTGCCATATAGTCCAGGCTGGCCTGGAACTCACGACAATCCTCCTGCCTCAGCCTCCCGAGTGCTGGGATGACAGGCATGCACCATGACCCCGGCTGGTGTTCTGTGTTCTGGGCGCCTCCCGTGGCCCTGGAGAATGACCAACGTGATCACAACCTGACCTAGTAAAACTCCGGGCCAAGGGAAGACCTGGGACACAGTCCAGGGGCACGGAGACGCTGAGGTGCAAATTAGAGGAAAGGAGTCCTCGCCGTCTCCCGTGTCCCCACAGATAGCCACTTCAAGGCCATTCCTTTTGAATTTTTATTGAGGCCTCAAGGAATTCATTCGCCAGCCGGGTGTGCTGGCTCAGGCCTGTAATCCCAGCACTCGGGGAGGCTGAGGCAGGAGGATTGCAAGTCTGAGCCCAGCTGGGGCGACTTAGGATGTTACTGGGTTCTGGGGTTCTGGGGTTCCCTTCCAGAGGTAGTTTCTAGGTTCTTCTTGCCTTGGACAAATAGTTGGACAAAACAAGCACAGAAGGTAGAGAGGTTTTACATTTGCTAAGGGTTGGAAAAGAAACACGCTCTGCAGAGTGAGTTTGGGCCGGTTTGAGTGGAGGAAGAAGTAGACTCTGCAGGGAGAATGGTGAGCACTGTGCACAAGTGCTCACACAACCGTCCTTCCCTGTCCCCGCCCCTTCAGGCTGACCTCAAGTCTGGGTCATCCTAAAACCTGCCGGAATTCTCAGGCGAGCACTGAAGACAGCGCTCTGACTGAGCTGTTCCGCGCATGCGTCCCAGAGTAACTAACAGGTCCGTCCACTTCACCAGCCGGTTCGCCACACCCCAGTCTCTGCCTCAGTAATTTAGCCAGACCCGCTCTCAAAATAAAAAATAAAAAAAAGGGCTGGGGTTGTAGCTCAGGGTGAAAATCCTAGGTTGGATCTCCAGTACCAATTTTTAAAAAAGGAAAGAAAAGGAAAAAGAAATTCACTGTGGAAGGTAGCGAGGAAAAAGATGATAGACATACTCTCCACTACAAGGTCACTAGATTGTAAATTCAAGGCCAACCTGGGCAACTTAGTGGGGCCGTGTCTCAAAAAATTAAAAAATAAAAATAAAAGGGGCCGAAGGTGTAGTTCAGTGGTAGAAAATTCCCTACTTTGGGTAAAAAAATAAAAAGAGAACTAATTTGCTAAATCAGGCATGGAAAGGGAGACTAACCATGAAATCAGTGTAGACAGTCTGGGTTTCAAACCCAGCATGCCAGTTGCATTTTTGCAGCTGGATTACGTGTGTAAGGAGTCAGTATTAGATGCAGAGGCTAAGCCCGGCCTGCTGGGACTTGGCCGATCACCCTGCCGCCAACAGCCCCAGGTGATGCAGAGCCCTGACGTGCTCAGGAAACCACTGCATGCCTTGGCCCAACCCTCCACTTAGGGCAACTGGCCGGCTCCTAAAATCCATTAGTAATTACAGTTATTTATCCATTAAAAATAAAATCAAGCCAGGCATGGTGGCAGAAGCTTGTCATCCCAGCAGTCTAGAGGAGGAGCCAGGAAGACGGTAAGTTTGAGCCCAGCCTGGGCAACTCAGAGACTTAGGGAGATCTAATTTTTAAAGAAGGGTATGCAGCTCAGTGCAAAGGCCTCAGAATCAATCCCCAGTACCGTGAGTGACTAAATAAATAAATATTAAACAAACTTTCGCTGATTTGAGGAAGTATTGCGGTTGATCCTCTCTGTCGGAATCTGACTGTTATTCTGTAAGATCCCAATCACACAAAGCCAAGGAATCAATAGCTACCTTTCTTTTCCTTTCTTGCCAGAACTTGAAATTAATCCCAGCAGAAACGTCTTCCCTGTCAGGCTGTAGTATCTAGAACGTTACGTGTTCCAGTTCTGACATTTCTGCCCCTGCTTCCCTCCACCCACGTCCACCCGTTTACTAGAAGGCACCTTACACATGGGTGCAGGTGACAGAAAGAGCATCCGCGGCTGGGCACAAGGTGACTTGTCCCTGCTCCTGCCTGGCTCCAGTCCTTGGACACTGCAGCGGGCTTTTTGAGTCACAGATGAGTGTCCAGAGCGCATCCTCAAGAGTGGCTGTGTCAGGTAAGGAAGGCCGCACCAGGAAAAGATGAAGGGGGCATGCGTGTCATGGGGGCGGGAAGTCTCATTTTAGCATCTCAGGAGAAGCTTCAACATCCAGCCTTTCCCCATCAGCATCACCTTAGTCTGCAGCAGACATGTGAATCCGAGCCTGGTGGCCTGCATTAGTTAGGACAAAATACCTGTTGCACACTACTTAAGGAGGAAGGATTGCTCTAGGCTCACTGCTCCAGAGGTGTCAGTCCATGGTCGCTGGCTCCAAGGCCAAAACATCATGGCAGTGGGCGTGGCAGGGAAAGCTGCTGAACTCGTGGCACCAGGACACAGAGGCAGAAGAAGGCCAGAGGGAGTGATATCCCAGTCAACACATCTGTGCTTTTCTGTCCCTTGGACGATTTTGTGCACTGCATGATGAGTCGCCAAATGCAGAACTCTTAGTGACAGACCAGGCAGCCGTCTAGGCCCTCCGTGGGTCCTGGCTGGACAGAGGCTTTGCTGCCTTCCTTTCTGTTGTGCTCGTGTTCCCCCAGTGCAGACACAGCCCACTGTGCATTAAGCAGCCCCCGTCGGCATTTGATGGCAGTAGGCCTTCAGGAGCTCGTTCAAGCTGCACGTCTCAGTCTCCGCCCAGTTGAGCCTGCACGGGACCCTGCACAGGACCTGCCTGTGCACAGGAGCTGCCCGAGGTCAGATCAGCAATCTCTCAACAATCAATCTCTCGTTAGAGTTTAGGAGTTCTTATGTAGTCCAATGAAATGATCTCAAAGTTACCGAAAGCTTATACTTTCAAAGTCCTTTCCGTGAGTCTCCTTGAAATGAGACCCTTCTGGCCAGAGTAAATGATTTCCCACCTGTGAGATGACAAGGCTCAAAACAGCTGAGACTATAGGGCTTGTGGGAGCTCGCTGCCTGAGGGTGCAAGTGACGGGGCACACTGTGTGTCTGCCACATCCGGCATCCTCAGATGACCAAGGACTTAGTCCTGCCTCAGAGCTATCAGATTCCACCCCTCGCAGGGTCTAGAAAGTACGACATCAGCAACACGTTCCTCCAGACACAACTCTCAGAAGACCTGCCAAGGCAGAGACGCAGAGCAGGAGGCTTACTTAAGACCCGATCTTTGAACGACATAATTTAGTCCAGGGCGGACCACCAGACTAGGGAGTCTCTAAGCCAAGCAGTCACCATACCCTGAGGTCACAGGCCTCTCCTAGTACACACAGACCCTTGGAGTCACCAGACTTGGGTCCTCCCTCACAAATGAGCCCTGCCTGAGGGCTCCAGATGAGCCCAGAACTCCCCGCCTTTCAGCAACCCTGCTGTCTTAGTCACGTTCTCTTGTTGGGACAATATGTGACACCTGAAACTTGCAGGAGGAGAGAGGTTATTTGGGGTCACGCTTTCAGCCGGTAGCTGGCTGATTCCATGGCGGAAACAGTATGGCAGAGGGACCCGGCAGAGGACAAGGTGGCCAGGTAGCAGAGAGAGAGAAGGGAGGAGCCGGGGACAAGAATACACCCTTTTAGGTCATGCCCCAGGGACCACCTGCAACCAGGCCCCGCCTCCTATCACGAGGCTTTCAAGGGACATTTTAGATGTCAACCACAATGCTCACCCAGCCACAGAATGCAGTTCTGTTGTTATCTGGTCTGGTCAGCTAGCTGAGCCTCTACAAGGCCCAGTCCTGTTTCTACTGGAGCAGTTTCCACTTGACCCAGCCCTGACCTGAGCTGTTCCTGCAGGAGCCGGGCCCTACTGAGAAGTTTGTGCAAGCCGGGTGTGGGGGCGCACTCCTGTAAATCCAGCACTTCGGAGGCTGAGACAGGAGGATTGCTTCGTGTTCATGTCCAACTTGAACTTCATAGTGAGTTCAAGGCCAGTCTGAACTACACAGTGAAACCTTGTCTAAAAAAAGAGAGAGAGAGAGAGGGAGGGATTTGTTTTTGTTCAAAGAAACCTGAAAACATATATCCATGACTCTTCAGAACTGACAATCCCCCAGTGCAACCAGAAAACACTGAGCCCAGTGGCCTGAGGGTCCCCACCTCTGGTCACCTTGTGGATTTCGTGGTAGGTGAATTAAATCTCAATTAGTAAACATTGCTAGGTTGAGAGTCCTTTTCACTCACTGGCAGTGATTGTATTTGCGAATTATCCAGAATTATATTCAGGATGCTGGAAGTCGCTCCATTACCGATTTATTTCTTATATTAGAAACTGCCATGTCCCTGTGTCCTCTTTCAAAACCTGTCAGTGCCACATGAAGTCTGTGATCCTCCATGGCTGTGGAATTTGGATCCCCAGAGAATGGGCTGGGACACTAACTCTTCCTGGCTCATGACTTTGTTTACCTGGGAGGGGAGAGAAAGGGAGAGCTCCTAGTAGAGCTCTGCTACAAGATAACATGGCCTGTTATCAGGCCCTTAGAAGTGAGCTGTGACCTTTCTGAGCATTTGCTTGCAATTTAGCAAGGGAAACTCATATTACTGCTATTCAGACAGCTCTGAGTGTTGCTAGGATTTATAAAATAGAAGGCCGGAGTCCATGTTGAAGAGGGCAGGGGCAAGAGGGAAAGGAGAGGCGAGCTTTCTCCTTATAACCACAGCAGGACACCTGTTCGGCCACATCCTAGGATTGTGGCAGGGATCAAAAGATGTCGTATCCACACAACGCAAGTTTGCCGCCATAGGGCACCGTGGGGAGAGGAATCGCCACGGACTGTTCAATGAGCAGAGAAGCAGTTCACGGAATTATTTGTTGTCAAGGTGTGCTCAGTCCTCACAAGTAGAATCGTGTCCCAGTGGTCCACAGGGAATCCGAGCTTTGAAAGGTAGGTGATTACGAATATAGAATCCAGGCATTGTTGTTAACCAGCATAAATTATCCTGCACTGTGACTAAATAGCATGTCAACAGAAACCTAAAGTATATAATAAAACTTTCTCACTATGTAGACAGAATCTGAGCTAGAACTGAGACAAGGATTTAAAAGCACTTCGTAAATGGGAAAATGCCAAATAAGGGCCAGTTATTATTAATTGAACCAAGTAAGATTTATTCATTTTGACTTTTTAAGTTCACGTTGAAAATACCAACCAGCTTCTGAGTCCAGGACAGTATTATGGGTGCCATCTGCTGGGAGTTCCTGAAAAATAGATGAGGTTAAGATGAGGAGGATGGTGAACGGCACAGCACATGGTATTGTAAGTACATGGATTGCTCACCTAGCAAAATGGATGTAGGTAAAGTTACCAGCATGCATTTCTTGTGTTAAAACTCACTGCGCAAGGCTGCTGTGCAATGAATGAATGTGTTCCATGAACTGCTGAGCACTCGCTGTCTGCCGGGCCCTGCGCTATGAACCGGCACGCAAGGAGGTGTAAATA
Source organism: Hystrix cristata (assembly GCA_004026905.1). Lineage (NCBI taxonomy): Eukaryota > Metazoa > Chordata > Mammalia > Rodentia > Hystricidae > Hystrix > Hystrix cristata. The sequence continues at coordinate 29,386 of PVJO010019979.1, forward strand.
ACCTGCCTGCCCGCAGGGTCTGGGCCCTCCACTTGCTGGGGAGACCACAGCTCCACAGCAACTGAAGTGATGCACTGGAATATGCCTAAGCCCTATGGGGATTTGGAGGGGCCTCCCGCATCCAGCGGGACATCTTCTCCACACAGATGGACTCGACCACTCTCGCAGAAGCAGGTGAGAGGGGAGAATGACCAAAGAAACACCCAGCTTGAGGAAGTGAAGCTGTCAGGCAAGTTGAGCGGGGAATAAGGAAAACGAGGCTTCCTTCTGCATTGGGAACCTCGCTGTTCAGTGGTCTCAACAGCAGTCAGATTAGGTTTCCGTTAGTCCAGGCTTCTGCTTGCTAAATGCACCAGGGATTAAAAAATAAGAGCATTGTTTTAATTGCTTTCTCAGCACTGGGACACAATACCAGACACCCACAGGTCAAAGGAGGAGAGGGTTTTTTGGCTCACAGTTTGTAGAGGTTTCAGTCCACAGTCCAGTGGCTCCGAGGCAGGGCGGCTGAGGCAGGAGGATCTCCGTGAATTTGAGGCCAACATGGGCTAAATAGTGAGTTCAAGGCCAGCCTAAACTACATAGCAAGAACTTGCCTAAAAAAATTATGGTAAAATTAAAATTTAATAGCCGATTTATAACATTGAACATTTAAAGTTTTTTTAAAATTATTTAAGTAATAAATGTTTGTCATGGGAATAAAAGAAGCCACATCTTTTCTTCCCAAAGTACTGTGGCCGCTGAGACAACCACACTGGTTAATAATCACCTCAGGTTCAGGGCAGGAAGTGTAGCCCAGCCCCCGATCTCCCCTGACATGCACACAGCCCGGGGCTGGGTCCAGCACCACCTCCCTGTCACTCTAGTAGTTTGGGTCCAGATAAGGATGCTGTACTTGGGTTAAACCCCAGCTCTTCTCACTGCCTTTCCATACGGCCTCCCGGTCCAGAGCTTAGAGCCAGAGTCGAGTCAGTGGGGGATTTCACCGAAAGCACAGCGTCAAACGCAGAGTAACTGGGGACTCTGCCAGAGAAGCAGGAAGAGAGTGAGGTGCCCGGGCCCATCGGGCTTTGTCGCTACCGTTGCTGCGCCTCTCAGCGCCCTGAGAGGAAACACTGTTTCAGGGCCTGCGTCATCCTGTGCGCCAGAGTCCCCTGCAGCGAGGGACCGACCTGCCATCGGCCACCGCCGGCCTCCAGTGCAGCAGCCGCGAGATACACGGACCCTGCTGCGTGCTAGTGCGGGGCCGGCGGGACCCCGCAGCGGAACTTTACGTTTTAGGGAAATGTCCATCAGTTTCATTGTGGTTTCTGCACTGGAGAGCACAGACCGACCAGCTGAAGGGCAGGATGCAGCGAAGAGCAGACAGGAGGTCGCTGCTCACACAGACTTGGCTGCGGCCCTGACTGTGGCTGACGATGTGACCCCAGGCAAGTCGCAATTTCTGAGCCACCTGTAAAACTAGGAATGATTGAAAAACGAAAGAACTCGGCCCTCGTGGAATCACTGCAGAACTCAGTGATGTGACTGTCCAGCGAGGCCCGACTCCAGAAGTGCCGGATAGATGCACACTGTGACCATCACCAAAGTAAGAATTTCCGGAACTTTGGTCCTGGAGGCCGGGGAGGTGTGTCTGCGAGGAAATGTGGCCCAGTGCTGCGAAATGTTTTAGTTCTAATTCTGCAAACGGGTTTGCTATACATCTTTGTTCCCGTTCTTTTCTACAATGTTCATCTTTGTCCACGAGTGATTTCAGCGTATCTTTATTTTTCTCATAGTACAGAAATGTATGTTTTGCTTAATTATTAAACTAGGATAGACATACTAGTGCGGGTGATTGACCTCATCCTTATGTGACAGAAGGTCACACTGATGCCAGTGATATATACGCTTCCTTGCCAGTCACTGTTCTGTCCCCAAGGGTGATGTCTGATACCACAACAACATGCCAAGGGGCTTTAGCCATAGCATCCCGCGCTGTGCATTTATGCCTGACTTTTCCTTATCATATTCACAGAGATGAGCGCTCTATCAGTGTCACAGATACATCTGACATGCCCCGGAAGCTTCATTTACTACGACATGGAATCTCAGGTGCTGAGCCTCGCCACCACCACCCCACTCTGCCCTCCTGTCTGGAGCTTTATCTCTTACACAGACAGTGCAGAGAGAGCTGCATGTTGTCAGCAGCTCCACGAACAGGGTCCCGCTGAAATGTTAGGAACTGCACAAGGCAAGACGGTGCTTGCACCCACATGAAGAAGCATTTTATCTCCTTCAAGTCAGAATCGGCCTTCACAAGGCCCGCCCGGGAGTGAAATGACTCTCTCATAAGGATGGGAAAAAACTCCTATCAAGTATTTTCATCACTCAACGGCATAGTTATATATGAGGGAGCCTGTCCAGGAAAAGGCAGACAGAAAGGAATGTGGGTCTCAGATGGAACCTAAGCCTCTGGCCTGTGGCCGCACAGCCTCTGTTGGTGGCAGGTGGTGGCTTGTCCCCAGAGCCAGGTAGGGTCAGAGATTGCTCTGCATGCTCCTGTGGGTGCGCTGTTAGCGCTAGTGCAAGCTCTCCACACTGAGTAAACAAACAAACAAAACCCGCCAACCACGAGGCCCGCAGTTGCTCTGCAGTCCTCTCCCAGCCAGGGAGCTGTCTTTGAGGGAAACCTTTGCCAAGGCTTGGATTCTTTTTTATTTTATTTTTTAAATTTTTACCAAGAACACGTATTGGTACATTGTATACATAATGATCATAATCAACATGGTTATTTTGTACCTGTTCATGATATATCTTGGTTTTCCTCCCTCTTCCCCTCCCCTCCCTTCCATTCACCCACCCCTCCCTATTTTCAACAAATTTATTTACATTTTTCCAGTTTTTTCCCTTTCTTCTTACTTTTCTTTTAACCTTCCGTCTTTATCCCCCTTTTCCCTATCTAGTTCTCCTGTCTTTTGAATACTATCTTTTTTTTACATAATACCTATTATACCCCTTTGTCCTTATTTATACTTATGGTTTCTCATATCAGAGAAACAATTTAATGTGTACTGATAAGTGTCTGATTTATTTCACTTAAGAGTATGTTCTCAAGGTACATCCATTTACCTACAAATGTCTCTAGTTTGTCCTTTTTTATGGCAGAGTAGCATTCCATTATGTAGAAAAACCACATCTTCTTTAGCTATTCATTAGTTGTTGGGCATTTAGATTGTTCCCAAATTCAGTTGCATAGCTGGGTACAAAGTCAACACCCAAAAGTCAGTAGCATACCTATATACCAATAACAAACTCACTGAGAAAGAAATAACAGAAGATATTCCTTTCACAATTGCACCCAAAAAAAGAAATACTTAGGAATCTATCTAACAAAACAAGTAAAAGATCTTTTCATTGAAAACTACAGTACTCTAAAAAAGGAAATTGACAGATTTCAGACAATGGAAAGATATCCCATGTTCGTGGGTAGGAAGAACCAACATAGTGAAAATGGCCATACTTCCTAAATTACTATACAGATTTAATGCAATTCCAATCAAAATTCCAATAACATACTTCACAGATCTAGAAAAGGCAATCATGAAATTTATCTGGAACCAGAAGAGACCAAGAATAGCAAAAACAATT
>PVJO010019980.1:0-33020 GCA_004026905.1 Hystrix cristata
AAAAAAAAAAATAAAATAAAAATAAAAATAAACCATAGTTAACATGTACAGCATACTTCAGAAGTACTGGTGAGTTGGGAGGGATGTCGAAGAAATAGCAGTGAATAGATCAGTGAAAGAGATGAAAAGGTGAGTAGATGGCTGAAAGCAGAATCACTTATTTTTCTCATGATTGTTATTGGTATTTCCACTTAAAGAGAAACATTATCCATTGGTAATTGTAATAAAATGTTTTAAAAATAAGCAATAGAAAAATCAATATTCTCTGTTTCTAATTGAAATCCTACTTTGTCCAATGTGGTGCACTCATTTTCTACATCTTTATGATTGCAGAAGAAATAATTTTGGAAGATTAATAGAACAACATTTAGGTTACGTACAGTTATTTCTTAAAAAGGGATATATATTTTTTTGCATTTTCACACACAAATGAAAATCATACAATTACAATGCTTTTACATATTTGGCTAATCACATGTCAAAGTTTGGATATGAAGGAAATACTTTTTATCATTCGTAATTCCCTGTGGAATGTTTTGGAATGCAGAGCATCTTTAAAGTTTATCCTTTAATCAACACACTCGGGCACTCATAAAAACAAGAAAGTGGCACAAGTTAATCTGAAAATTTCACAACTCACACCTTGTTTGCAAGGATTGAGTTTGGGATTGATTCCAAATCTCAACATACTTTTCATCACATCTTCTCTTGACTTTGTGTTTCATATTTTGGTTTTCTTCTTTTTGTTTTTTGGTGGGTGGAGGTTGGTGCTGGGGATCAGGGCCTTGCTCTTGCCAGGCAAGTGCTCTACCACTAAGCTAAGTCCCTGAGCCCTGGTTTTCTTAATTAGTCATAAATGAGAAGTCTTTGAATTTATATGAATGAAAGCAATATATCAAATAGTAAAAAAAATTCAAAATTAGTTAACCACATAGAAAAACAAAAGAAAAGAATTGAAAAGGGCAAATAATGTTATGAAGAGTTTTTTTAACCAATCAATCAATATGCGTCTATTCTGGACTCATAGTTGAAGGTGCAATTTTATAGTTAAATTTATTCTTACTGGGCTGGGGATTTAGCTCAGTGATTAGAGTGCTTGCCTGGCAAGAACAAGGGCCTGAGTTTGATCCCCAGCACTGGAAAAAGAAAATTATTCTTACTGATATATTATTTTTCTATATTACAATAAAATATATTTTAAATATTTCATTTCTTTAAAAAGCAATCTAAAACCTACTGTACATAAAATTGCATGTCTAAAGCAGAAGACATTGAAAAGTTCACTAAATAAACAATATATTGCTAAGATAATCAGTATCATTAATAATGCTGATCCTTGAGTTTGATGTGGCAACAATTACCTCCAACAGGTACTAGATTTAAAAAAAAGTATGTGAGAATACATTTTATCTTTCTTGTACTACGTGTTACCGTGTTTTTGCAAATAACACAGTGACATTTATTTCAACTGCTCTCCTTGAGAGCAATTTTTCACATTCTTTCATAATCTGATTGAGTAGATATCATCTAGCAAAGATTGTCGTTCATTTATGTGGACCGAGTTGGAGCCAACACTTGAGCCGACTCACGTACCCTGTGAACTCACACTTCCCTTGAGCTCCCACTCTAAGTACTGCCCTGAGGGTCGGGAGCCAGCAAACCCACTTGAATTTTCTCCAAACTACGATTTTACTTGAACAGTAATCAAATGACTAGATCAGAGTCTGCGGTAATTCAGTTTTATTTATCAGTATTCAGAACAGGCAAGGAGACGAGGTTATTTTTTAGTTTTTTCTCGAAAATTCTCATGCTTATTTTTCCCCTGTACTTTGAATTGACCAATTCTTAAACTGTAAGCGTAGCTGAACACCTATTTGTATATTTAATTAATCTTGTTTTTCTTTTTATTTGTTGTAAAGAAAAAATGGTCTCCGAAATTTTCTAATTGTATTTGGATTATTAATATTTTTGTAATAGAAATCATTTTATTACATTAAACAAATTAGCTTGTATTCGTTTCATGTATTGAAACTATGTTGCACATTTTTTCAATTCATAATATTTTTATAAGTATGATGTACACTATTTTAAGTGTAAAACTGTGACTGAAACATTTAGAAAAATTCCTCTTGCAACTGAGGAAAAATAACATCAGTGACATAATTTTCACTTTACATTCTGCACTTTAGATCTAGAAAAAATGTATTTAAATTCGTGAACTTTCTGAATATTTTGCGAATTAAAAACCTCTATTGCTGCTATTTTGGAACTCAGAACATTAGAAACATTTTCCGCATGAAAATTATTTCATAACAATTACAGTTTCCATTAAATTATTATACTATCTGTTACAAAGATGGAATATGAAAACGTTGGCAGCCATCCATGAAGTACTTAACGTATAATCTTCTCAACTTTTTTCTTCCATCGTTTTTATCATTAAGCTATTCATAATAAGTAACACGTGGTTTTATACCCTGAATGTATAAGCTGTCATTGAGATAAATACATTTGAATAAATTTTTAAAGTAACAATTATCTTCACTCCCATAAAATCATTTTATTTATCCAGAAGTGAACATTCTGATTAATCCTTATTTAAACTATTTGAAATAACTTTAATTAAATTTGTTTTATATATGCATATATTAAACTCTGTTACATTGAAAGAAGCAAATAAAAATGTGGCAATACTCAATCAAATGTTTAAAATATCTTATTTGGCTATCTTCATGAGGTAGTAAGTTTTATTCTCCTCCACAAATTTGTTCTCTAAAATGCATCGAGGAACTGTTGTTTCCTTCTAGAAAAATAAAACTGAAAAATAATCATTGTAAGCCCATAATATATCTAAGTAATATGGGATGGATGTTCCTATCAAAGGACTTCTCTTTTATATAGCCTGCTATGAAACTTTTAAAAGGGGCAGATCCCTAACCTCTGTTTTAATACACTGAAAATTAGCTGGAAGAGGAAGGCAAGAAGGAAGGAAGGAAGGATAAAAATAGAATTGTAGATAGATGGACAGATATAAGTAAGCATAAAATCCCACAATTCCTTTATCTAATCCTCTGTTGATGGGTTGTGGTATCTATGAAATACTACTCGACTCTAAAGAAGGACAAATTTGAGACATTTCTAGGAAAATGGATGTCAAATAAATCAGACACACAAATTTAAATATCATATAGTGTCTCTCAACTGAGTAAGATAAAGTACAAACTAAGAGAAAAACAAAGCCAGGATATCGAAGGACACAAGATGATGGCTGTCTTTCAGATGGGAAAAGGGTATAGGAGACCTGGGGAAGGGATGAGGGAGAGGGGATGGGGAAATCAGTACAGTGAAGATATGAAGCTATCAGTACAAGGTCCTAATAACCTCAATGAACACGTACGTTATATGCCATAAATGTGAACTGAGATTAATAATATCAACAAGATTGTAGAGGGGCAAAGGAGAACTGGAGAGGAATGAGGGGGGGTGGAAAGGGGACTAAAACAAGAATCAAGGTGTAATATATACATGCACCAACTTCCCAAGATGATTGTAAAATGCATGTACTGCAAACATGTACTGATAAAATTTTAAAAATTAGCTTAAGAATCAAACACTTTTGTGGTTCATGAAGTATCCACTTGAGCCTAAAAGACTACAGCCCACATAAGAGAGAGTCATTGTGGTCCAAACTCAGTAATCCTAGCAAATAAGGTCCATAGTTTTCATAGTTCCATATGTATGTGGGATAATTTCACTTGACCATATATGAGTTTAGAAATGAGATTATGCTTGACCATTGAAATAAAAAGTTAAATAAAATCCTTTGTTAGTTCCTGCCTGGAAACGAACTGTGTGTGATTTACTGCCCAGCTTACATCCTAATGTGAAGGTAGTTTAAAAACTAGGAAAACTGAGATGAGAAAGCATCAGAAATTGCAAAACAAAATGAAAGGAGTAATTGCATTAGATTATTTTACAAAAGTTAAAGCAAGTAGACTCTCTGTTGCATGTAGTAGACCAAAGGGTCAAGAAATATCGAGACATTCCTGAAAAACAAAAATTGTTCAAGTACTAGTGTTAATGGGCTATGTCTTCTCGAGATCAAGCTGTGAAATTTTAGGGTGCTTTGCTGAACAGCAGTAAGCAAATCATCCCAAAGATCCCTGTATTCTTTCTACATTCTACATTCTTGTCTTGATTCTAGTCCACTATGAGCTGATCGTTCCCAGATTAATTCTTTATTTGACTTTGATTTCATTTGTCTACACAGAATTGTTACATTTAACGTGACTTCCAGATATGATATTTGGAAAATAGAAGTTCTTACATTAACTATATACTCTATTGTGGTGAAAAATATATTTTATGAACAATGTAAAAGAACCTGTGAAGTTTTAAAATAACTGAAATTCTAATGATTTCATAAGCAATCATCTGGTTATAATTGTTTCTGAAGAAAGAGCCTAGCATTCTGCAGAAATTTATGCATTTCCAATCATTGTCTTCAATTTATTGAGACTACATTTCCCCAAACAATAAACTAGAATAGCATCTTGCCAATAGAAGAATCAATGAAGTATATTCTACTCATACAAGAAGTAGATTTCTCAGTCTTTGTTTCTATCTCTGTTGAAATTCTTCACATTTAGTAATGCCACTTAATTTCTATTAGGAAGTAATGTTTTGCAATAAAAAGTAAATGGGGTGTCAGGCATGGAAACATATGCCTATATTGTTGCTACTCAGGATGCTGAGGCAGGAGGATCACAAATTCAAAGCTAACATGGTCAACATAGCAAGATCCTTACTGAAAATAAAAATAAAAAGGATTATTAATTTAGTTATCTATCTCTTTAAAGATCTATTATGTCCTTGTGGTGAAAAGTTTCAAAATCTTTTCTTCTAGATTTCTGTAATAATTTGTACAATATACTATTTTTATCTATGATCATCTTCCTATGTAGTAGCACACTAGAACTTCTTCCTCCTAATTATAAATTAGGCCTCACTGATCAACTTTTCTATATCCCATAAACCCCTATCTCACCATCTGGTATCCACCACTGCAGTCTCAACTTCTATGAATTTTTGGATTCCGTACAAAAAGGAGAACATGTGGTATTCATCTTTGTTTCTCTGGCTTATTCCACTTAACATAATCTTTTCTACTCGCATCCATGTTGTTGCAAGTGACAGAATTTCATTCTTTTTATAGCTGAATAGTAGTTCATTGTATATAATTTTCTTTATCCATTAATCAGTCGATGAACACAGATTGTTTCAATTTTGTGGCTTTTGAGAATAGTGCTATAATGAATGTGGGAATGCCAGTATCACTTTGAGTTTTTAAGGATAAACGTCCATAATATTTAATAGCATCAAAAACATTAAGTATGTTTCCATGGTGCTTATAACTAGATATTGCAGGCTGAAATTTATAAAAGTCCCAATACTGTGTCAATCTAGAGTAGGCTATTCAGTTGATCCTATTTTAATGATTATGTAAACGATGAGATTTTCAATATTTCTTATGCATTCTATTGACAGTAATAGTATGAATTGTGAGTTTTCTACATAATATATAACACAAGAATGTAGGTAGCTTCTGAATAAATTAAATCGGGTTTCTTGTTAATATTGGCACAGAGATGTTACCAAGGAATTAAATAGGCTGTAATGATTACCAGTCAAAAATAAATGAGAGGGCTGTCAGCTCCGAAACCCCTAGCACCTCACAGTGGCTGTTTATCCTCTTTCTTTCCGTCTTTCTCCCCCAAATGAACTGTCTTTTGTTGTAGAAAAAAAGAAAAAAAAGAAGTACATAAATAAATAAATAAGACTAGTGGAGAGAAATCTCTGTATATAACTTGAGATTATACCCACCTTTAACAAATACAAGTGAAAATTCTTAAAACCTGATTTTATTACATTTTTATAATTTTGCTTATCTTGCAAAATGTCCTGAAGATCTACTGGAGAACAATAATTAAAGCTGTTTGCCATAAGATGGGAACGAAAACAAACTGTGTGTTTTCATGAATCCCACAGAGCATGAAAATAAAAATAACTTAAAAAAAAAAGGAAAAATGTGCTTGCTAACCAGTTAAATTTAACAGTAAAATATTTTGTTTTTTAATTAATATAATCCTTTTTTGATGGGAAATACTTTTTTCATCTGCTAGAAATGCCAAAGCTATAGTTTAGATTTCATGGAAATAAATACCTTGGTATTACAAATATGTTTGTGTTTTTATATTTATAGGTGACCTAAAACCCTAAGTTTTTCCCATTGGAAGGATATATGAGGGAGGGATGGATGGATGGATGAGTAGATAGCAACATGCTATAAAATTTGTTAGGTATGAGAAAACATTTTAAAAAAAATTCTCAGACTTGTTTTGTTTACTTTTTAAATTATAAGATTATATGAATCTGAAAGCAGTCCCAGATGAAAACTGGATTTTTTTTCTTGAGTCGACATCACTTTTCAAAGGTTAGTAAAACTTCTTCCAAAAATACGTGGCCTTTCAAACTCTTCTGCTTCTTCCCAGTGACAAACTGGGATGTCCGTCTGACACTGCTGTCGTTTCACTCCCCGTAATGCGGTTACAATTTACCTCAGAAAGACACGGAGAACTGTTCCTCACAATAGCTGCGGTGAAAAAAGATTGTGCCTTTTATCTATCTTTTTTTCCCAAGATAAATGGAGCAGGTGTAGAGGAATTAATGAAGCAACTGCCAAATTGCAGGGGTCACTGGTGTGTTGAAAGCTATAAATTAGCCAGGTCTTGTGGGAAATTACTCTCTACCTCTACTGAGATTCTGCCATTTCTAAATTCGAGTTCAAGACAAGAGAAAAAGCAATTTAAAAGTGGAAGAGAAAAGTGCTACTTAACTTATTATATTGGATAATTCTAAGTGAAAAACACATACTGGACAATGTTACAAATATCAATTGCATACTTGAATCTCCTAGTATAAATATAGCTAAATTTTAATTTATTATATAGAAGAACATATGTTTGTATTTTTTTTTAAGATATGTGTTTCTATTGGTAAAAGCAGTTTAAAATGCGTGTAATACAATATAAATTGGCATTAACAAAGGCAATAATTTGCTAACCCATACTCTATACAATATTTTTTAGGGAATTGTTATGTTATCAGATTATAGACTTAAAGGACCTTCAATTCAAATCTGAGGGGCTAGGATATGCTTCTCTCACTTTCTAACCAGACTCTTATTTTCACAATGTTAAATGGAATACCAAATGAAAGTGTATTTTTAAAACCGTATTGGAGATAATCTAAAAGATAATCTTAGAGTCTTTTGAAATAGGTACTAAGTTTTTGTTTATATTAATTTTTTAAAAATTACAAATGAATAAAACAGTAAGTTGAATGCAGCAGTTTTATAAAGAAAATAATTTACTTGCATATAGGACTGCTTTTAAATTATGTCAATTCTTATAATTTCCCTTTACAAGACCTAAAACATCAGGAAAGTAAAGAATAATGCACATAAATACTTTTTAATTAAGTATAGTACATTCTATAAATTAAGCAATGATAGAAAACATGGTTTTATCTAGAAATGAATTAAAGTAGTAAGAAATACATATATATGTATTTGTCAGATGTGACAAATAAAATTGCAGCAATAATTTTATATAGTGTTATTACTGTCCATGAAGTCCACTCCTGATGTTTAATCTTGGTTGTGATGGTTAACTTGATTTCCGTAAGAATCATACTGGAAATTAGTAAAGAACACTTTTGAGTGTGTCTGGATGCTTCATAGGAGTGAAACTCTGGAGACTATGTCTGATCCCTGTCCTTTCTTCTGTGGGCTCTTCCCCTGCTCTATGCTTCCCAAATGCTACGAGATAAGCAGCTCTAAGCCACCAAACCTTTGTGTCATGATGCTTATACTTTAGCGTGCTTGACCATGGACTGACACCCTGAAACCATGAGCCAAAACCTGTCCTCCATTAATTTGTATGCATCAGATATTTTGTTCTAACAATAGGAAAGCTGACCACACAAGTTTTCTATTCTTTTTTATTTCTTCACCTCTAGACACATTGCCATGCCCTCATTCAAAAAAAATATATACCTCAATGGTTTTAACAACAGCATAAAGTATAACTACATAATTATAAAATATGTAGAAGAATTGTGTGTGTATGCTTTTAATCTTGCTGTTAGCAAACACTTTCTATTCTTTCTCTTTTCTTTTTTTTCCCCACTTAGCATTGTGGGATGTAATGTTAAGGAATTCATTCCACATCATGAACTCTAGCCATAGCATATGGGGAGCTTAGTTTTCTGTCTCTTGTTTTAGAATATGTTTGTTTGTTGAACAAAAATTCTTCTAGGTCAAGTCTATATTTTTATTATTATATATTCCTTTGGTTTTTATGCAAGATAGCTCTTTCTGTCTTAGGTAAGAAACAAGTCTCTAAAATTTTATTTTATTAAATTTTTAGTTTTCTATTTCATATTACAGCCACTAATTCCTTTGAGATAAATTTTCCATTAGGCATAAATAAAGAGGCTATTGTTACTAAATCATCTCATCAATATAATGAAGTTTGGCATTTTTGTAAGGCAGCCTTCATGTATGGAAGTAAAATTTTAAACTCCACCATCCTATCATTTTAGGTTGTTTTATATAATCTTTCTTTAAACATCCTAGTTCATCACTTACCAGGTTGGATAGACTATTCCAGCATGATGAAACCTCAATTACAACACAACTGTATTGCCACAAACTCTCTTTTTGTAGTAATACAACTCTGAAAAAAAAAGCATAATGAACATCCCCAGAGATACAGCTAATGTACAGAAGAAAACGTATATCCTTGCCAGCCGCCTTCTTTTGCATCTAGATAGTCCAGGATAACTATGACCTTGCCAAGTGATTGATATCATGCGTGCCTGTCAATCCTGCGATTCCTGCAAGTCCATTAATCTTTTTACACTACATTTTACTCCCTCTCCTCTTGAACCTCACTCTCATCTGATACCCTAGCTTCCTATTTCCTCTGATAGATGTAAAATAAATAAAAAATCCACTTGCACATTATTTCCTCAACCTTTTATCAACATAGACTTATTTGGTAATTTACTTTCATTTCTTTAAACAGACACTGAAGCATGCTGGTGTGCTGTCTTCTTCCCGTCTTCTCTGTAATACTTTAGCAGGTGATAATGACTATCATTTATGTCATAGTTGCTTCTCCATTCTAAGAGCTGCTAGCTTTCATCCTTAAAACCCAAATCAAATAACTTCCCAACATGCCCACTTGGATAGCTGTTGTTTCTCAAGCTCCATATATCCAAAGTGGATGTCCTGACTTGTTTGCCACACGAGCAAGTTCTTCTGAATTCTCTTCCTCAGTAAATTGTATTTTAATGCAGTTACTTAAGCAGTGACATAAATTACCCAATTGACTAACCAAACCCATTCTCTCTTCAGTTCCATGTCCTAGCTTCCATTGTGATAGACGGGACTGTTTTTACAGCTAGCCACTAGAATGTGTGCAGAAGTGTACCACTGAAGTACTAGCTGACGAGCAACATTTGCAATTCTTCACAATTTTTCTGTTGTTGCTTGTATGTATATAATCCTAAATCAACTTTGGAAGCCAAATGCAGAAAGAAGTCACGAGATAGAGGGAAGGACCCTTAATGTCCTGTTTGGATGATAATCTCATGACCAAGGGAATATAATGCAGATGTGTGCAGAAAATATACAAATGCTATGTACTTGATATTTCAAGAGTTTATTTATTTCAAATAATATAGGAATTATGATAAGGTCAAATATGTTGAATCATCTGATCTCTTCATACTGTGTGGCCATGCAAGAATTATATTCATAATTTGATGATGTTTTACAACTTATTTACTGTAAACTACAACACTGTTCTAAATCCCCATTATCTTTCAATAGGTTATTATAATAAAATAATACTAATAATTGGAATACTCTCTTTAGATGCACATTTTCATCCTTGTCTCAATATTATCTTGTATTGAAATGGATCCTGTTTTAAAACTAAAGTCAGACAATATCATACAACTACTCAAAATTATTCAGTAATTGCTGTTTTCAGAATAAACCACACTGACCTGGAGTTACTGGCTGGTCACGTGCAAAATATTTATGGCCCTCTCAGTACCAGCCCATATTGTTTGTGTTAACAAGTGATATAAAATGACAAGAAAGCTCTCAATTATTGTTTGGAGGTCCTTACTGCTAGTTTTTGGCAGATTTAGATTAAGCAGGAGAAGTCAGTGCCCCTTTTTAATCTGCCATGTTCGTACAAATATCAAAATTATGTTTGTGGAGAAAATCATTTGCTAGATTCTATGGGAAATAAGGAATAAGAAGTGTGATATGGTTGCTTTGAGATGTTTTATTTCCAGAACTTGATAATTCAATAGTTGACTGTGACCACTAAAATATAGATATGAATGTTTGTTTTAGAAATTTGTAGCTTTAAATAAGTAAAAACAATCAACTGTGAAAATTCCTAGTTCATGAAAAATTTCAACTGTTAGGAGTTGGGGAGCAACTCAGTGGTAGACCGACCACATGATTAGTATTTACAAGGCCCTGGTCCCAATCCCAGCAAATAGGAATAACTGAAAATCCACTTAACTTTAGAATTAGACAACTGTAGTTCAAACAATATAATCTATTTCACTAAGGTTTTTTTTTTTTTTGTTTTTTGTTTTTTTTTTTTTTTTTTTGCGGGGTGGGATGCAATGGAGATTGAACCCATGGCCTTGCATCTTCTCTGTGGTGGAACGACACCCTTATCCCTTTCTTTTCTTTCTTTCTTTCTTACTTTTTTTGTTTTTATTAATGTTTCAAACCTTTCAAACTTTTTTGAGATAGGTTCTCACTAAGTTGCGCTCTCACTTGGAACTCGTGATCCTCCTATCTCACCCTCCCAAGTAATTCAAGTTACAGGCATGTACCACCACACCGGGCATCACTTCAACATTGCTGTGTTCTTTTTATGAATAGTTAGTAATTCCAAGAATATGTGCCATTAAGTATCATTTTCTTCATGGCACTATATATTTCTTCATGTTAACTTCGCAAGTATTTTTAGATTAATTATAATATTCATCCAAGAAAAGTACTGAGTTATGTAGGGCAAAAAAGTGGACCTGAAAGAGCTGTTATTTTAATTAGCACACATTACAAAATAACTTTTTCTATTAATATGTGAAGAGTCAGTTAAATAATACCACTGCAAAATGAAGACAGATATATTTCTCTGTATTTTCTGAATTTAAATATACCTTTTAAAGTATGTAGCTTACCAATACAAAATTATTCTAGAGATTTAAGTCGGGACTCAGAAATTTCTAAGACTTACTTATTTAACTTTTGTAACAGTGTCCATAACCCATTTCATGGTTTGCATTGTTCCAAATTCCAATATAATTTCTCTATTATTTTTATCTGAAATTGAAAGTATCCAAGCAGCAACACTCTTTATAAAGAATTACTCCTGAGAGAATTTTACTGATTGTGTTTTGTTTTGATAAGATGAGATATACTGAGATTTCAGTTTATATTATTTTCTTGATGAAGAAAATGTCCTTAATCAATGATGCAGAAAATACTTAGTTTTCCCTTCAAATTATAGATTCCTATTGAGTTATAAATGAATTTGATCTGGTTCTAGAGGAGTAATATTCATGCTTTACTTTTTGTCAGGAAGCCTTTTCTTTACTTTTATTCCTTATTTTATTCTTTATTTTTGGCCCACAACTGCATGAATGGTAAGTTGAAAATTTTTTCTTAATGGCATCTACAGCTGCTAATGATTGGTAAATGAAGCTAGAAAACTCCTGAGAAAATACTTTAATTAAAGTGTTCTCAATGTATGTGACTTAGACACTAACAAGGGCTTAAAAAGTAAGCTGAAGGTAGATGAAAAAAGAAAATATGAAAAAACCTCTGCTTTAAATTATATATAAAGTATACATATACAAATTATATGTATATAATTATATATATATATTTCTTTCTGCAAGATAGGTAAAATATTCAGATTTTCTAATGGACATTGCATACATACAATTAAAACACAGTAGGTAACATTTTCTAAACTTATTTGTAATGCTTCATGGTACCAGATACAGTACAAATTTTGAGAAATACTAAATTAATACCAAAGATTAAGAAAGTTGGTCTCCACTGAAAATTAATAAAGAAAATAGCAAAGACACTTGATACACTGGTATATTGTAAGATAAAGGATAATTCTTTTCAGTTATAAAATATGGACAGAAAAATAGGAATTCCTAATTCTATTTCTACTCCATTGTTCCTTCTGAAAGGGATTATAACCAGGGCTGATTTTGACTTACCGGGAATACAATAAATATTATAAAGGTAGAAGGAAACAGTTTTTGAGGGGTATATGTCTGTGTATGTGTGTGTTTGTGTATGTGTACATGTTTTTATACGTGTACATGTTTTTGTATGTGTATGTGGTAAAAGTGTGTGCGTGTGTAAGAACTTCACAGGAAGGATACTTAAAATAAAAATCTGGAAGGTCTCTAAATTTTGTTGAGAATGTCTGAGTGCAGTTCAGGCATATGTACTTTTAAGTTTCTAGGCAAATCCAAGCCCCTGAAAAGTTTGAGAACCAACAGTCTAAAGATCAAGGGTGGGGAATTTATAGCATGTAAATTTACTGTTGAGAAAAAGACTTAGAACGCTTTACTCAGTAAAATGGTTTCATACTCTTAAGATGTTATACACAAATAAAATGGAACAGTAATAGAGACAGTATATATCCAAAGTACACTGACATATTTGTGACCTGGTCCTTTACAAAGGTGCCTGTTAACATCCAGTCTAGACAAGTTTTTAGTAATGAGCAGGAATAAAGAGCAAATATAAAAGTTACTCATTTGTATTTTCCAAATTTATGCCACAGTAGAAAAGACAACTGTGGCAGGCATTGTCCATGTATTACGTGTGAACTTTAATTCATCCTGGTAAAATTAACAAAGTCCAAAGCAAAGAGCAGTTAGGATGAATGCATTATATAGTACTCGATATGTTATTTTATTGCCACCATACTCTCATTATTTCTTTTGATTCCTATAAAGTATTTCTGCTGTTTCTATAATAGATCACTGGAGTCATGACTTTTGGGGTTCACTAGTGATCTTATACCCTTTCAAATTATTATTGGTCAGTATGTACTGTATTGCCTAATAAACTCTGAGGGTATTATGGAATACAACCATATCACATCAACAAACTTCATGGTTTTGACTGTACCTGACATAAAAAAGATTTAGGGGCATTTTATTTGATGTTTATTACCATGGCTTGTATTATTTCCTCCATGTGCTAGGAGTTTGTATGTTTTAGTAAGAATTTATAAAGGAATTGTCAAAACCCCATGCCGTTCAATTATTTCTTTCTGAAAAAATTAAAAGATTTCAATTAATAAAGTAGTTGGGTACATTTTTGTTGTATTGAAAATTCACTCATGTGTTAAAATAGCTATTTAAATTTAATGACCTAATTTTTTGTGTCATGACAACAAGGGGTTAAGTTATTATGTTCAAAATAGCCTACCGTGGTATTAATAGGTTAATTTTGGTGAGAAAATTATGTAGTCTAACTGAAGATTCAGAGTACAAGGGAAATATGTGAAATAAGGCTGTCCAATTGCAAAATTTAAACTTCTATATCAGAAAGTGATGGTAATAGCAAAGCTACGACTTTGTTCACCAGGAAGGAGTTCATTCATTTTTACACTATGGAGCAAGAATTGTAAAAGCTTTCTGTCTGCTTCACACTTTGCAATTTCTAAGAAAATACACACCTGCAGTTAATTTTGATCATTATATCGATGAAAAATTTTGCTCTCAAAATATTTAAGCTATAGAATGAAATTAATGCCAGAATATATGATCATCTGAGAGATATATAAGATCAAAGCTGTAAAACAGAAACGGAGATACAGCCTAAGCTGAGGCACATGGCTTGGGGATTATTATTTAGATTTTCATACATAACAAAGCTGCTACAAAGAACATGAAACAAGTGAAGCGAAAGGGTGTCTCTGTCATTTGTGTCTAGTCAAATACTTGTTAGGTAATTTGCAAACCATCAATGCATTAAAACATTTCCAAGATTCTGAAAAAGACAGACACACAAATCGAAGGATGCTATTTACATAACAAAAATTTAAATAAATGGGACACTAAGAGAAAGTAACACTTCCTCTTTTTTTTTCCTTATTAGAGAGTATCACTCAAAATTATCCCAAAAGATTTCAGCACAATGAGTATCAATTGATAAAAATGTTCAAATAGCGAAAAGAAGAAAAAAAATTAATCCTCTACCTAATCCTGTTTTTATACTAGGTAATAGCTTCTATCACAGGTTGCTGTGCAGTGTTCAATTACTTCTCCTTGGACCAGTTATAGAACATGTGTGTAGATTTGTATAGACAGATGCTTGGCTATAGGTAATTTAATATCTAGAAATTCCAATATTAATTATTAATTACTTTCTTTCCATGGTTCTTTTGCTTAAAAACTTCAATGCATATTTCATATTTTTTTAAATACTTAAAAGGGAATAATGGGACATTTTCTGTATTTTCACTACCATTAAATCAATTACCAAATCTGTCTCTCACAGGAATTTTAAAATGTATGGATCCTTTACTCTAGAAAATTGGGGTACCAACATGAAAAGAGCAACACAATTTTAAAAGTACTCTTACCTCCATGATTAATAAAACAAAAAAGACTTTATTTTTCAAAATAGAAAAGATATGGCATTTATCTGCCATGTAATAGAGACTGCAATAAACATAGAGTCTCTTTTCTCCTTGTGAATATGAGGTATGTATCTATGGAGAATGGGGAGAGAGAGAGGTGGAGACCAGAGAAGAGAGAAAAGGAGGGGAAGGGAGATGATTAGGGGATTTAAAAAAAAAATTGTGCAAATATTTTTAGAGTTTAACAATTCATCTACTGGAGTCTCAACCATTATTTACCCTCTCCTACACTGAGTCTTCAACACTCTAGTAGCATTTCCACACAAGAATAGAGCCATAGGCTGGTTTAAGAAACTTGGAATAATGTCTGCTTTAAAGCTAAGATGGCAGCACTGTAATAGTTTAACATTCTGGTATCTAGGTGAGAATCAGTTAAACATGCTCAAGGCATTTCTCCAGTTGTGAGAATACAATCGCCTTCCACAGGTCCTTGTTCAAAGGAGGTGGCCTTTTTTTCAGTGATAAGCATAAAAATGGTTGAGAGAAGCCAGTTTGAATGATATGAAATGCTTCTTCACTAAGGGCAACGAAACAAAGTATAAACATCTTTTTGCTCATTGTGGTTGTGTGTTTAAGTGTTGACTAGAAATTCAAAGGTACCCTGTAACAATAACACGAAGGACATAGGAGGGTAAACTCGGAAAAATGTGTTATTCTTGCTTCTTCTTAGGCCTGTCTTACAAGTGTTGCTTGCGTAGCGAAACATAACCTTATTTGTTCACTGAGATGGTTGGTTGTACAGACCTAAGACTTCATGAACAGCCAAGCTGGATACTTTAACATTCTTCAGAAAAACCAGAATACAGATATGATGGGTGAGTATTTTCTGAAGTGTTTTCATTTTTATATGGCGAAGAAACAAGATAATTAGTTAAGAAAAACATGGTATAAGGCAAATTTTGAACACATAACTTCAAAAAAATGGAGAATGGATGGAAAATTTGTAGCAGATAAATCTTTGATAGGAACATTGATATATTTCTGAGAAATAGTTTTTATTGTAAAATAAAAGCTGATTCATTTATGAAAGCAGATGACGTTCTCGTGAAGAGTTTTTAAGGGACTTCTAAAATCTGTGTCACATTTATTTCTTGAATGATTTGTACTTCTTTTGGCTGTTATAATTAGAGTCATTACTAAGTCATAGAACTGATGCATTTTTAGTATTTATTGAATCAAGGGGTGCCAGCATATACTGGAAATTCATTATCAGATTATTTTCAATTTTATTATCATCATAAACGTCAAGGGCTGATTACTTTGATTTATGGAGAACATAATATTATATAATAGAATTTTAAAGATTTGAAAAGTGAAAACTAAAAGTTAAATGTAGTTTGAAAATTTGGAGAGCACACCTATATTAACATCGACAGAATGTTTACTACATATTTAATAGATATCTGGCTTTAAATTTTTTCTTCAACTATGTCACAGTGGTACCTTGGTTCACCAACTTGATTCTTTTCGTGTTTCTGGTCGCAAACCGAGTTAGACAAGAACCTAATCAAATTCAGTGGTCAGGCTGAACGTTGACCTTATGGGGAAACTTGATTTGGTTCCTGTCTCGTTCAGTTTGTGAACAGAATTCTGGAGAAAATCAAGTTTCTGAACCGATGTACCACTGTACTTTTTGGCAAGCTAATTTAAAGAATTTTGGATTCTTTTCAAATGTCTTATTTCTTTATAAACTAATTAATACATTTTTGAAAGTCTCAAATTTCCAATCAAGAAAAATACTTATGCCAATATTAAACTATTTACACTTTGTTTTTATCAAAAGTAAATATTTGGACTTCAAATTATTATGAGAACATTAGTCATTGACTTTTAAAAAGTATGTGAAGGATCGAACTCAGGGCCTTGCGCTTACTAGGCAAGCACTCTAACCACTGAGCTAAATCCCCAGCCAATTCCTACATATTTTAAAGACATTTACTAATGAAAGCAAAAATAACATTCTCTCTGCAGGTACTCCCTTCTCTGGCTTAGACTAAACCTAGTTTCTTGCCTTTCTAGAGTCTTCCTTGCTTAAACAATATTCCCACATCTTTTTGTGGCTTCTTGAGGCATTTTATGGCCCCCAAGTCATAATACTTAAGTATTCCAGAGAAGTGTCCATCTACATCTCCCCTTATTACACAATATTTTAACACATATGGCGGTTTCAAATATTCTCTGGATATTCATTCTCAAATATATTTCTAATGGCTCCAAATCCCCATTTCATGCCCTTCAGATATCTCCCATCTTACTCAGTGTTTGTTTGAACACACCATGAACACAAGTCAGCGCTGAGATTTCACACAGTTTCTCCCTTTTCTATTTGTTCCAGTTATTCAAGCCAAGCATTTTTGACACCACTGAACCCTTTCTCTCCCATCCCATCACCATCTCTCTCCACAATGGGTATGTAAATTTCTAGACTCTCACCTCCTACTGAGACTTACAACCTCTAGCCTGACCCGCGTCATCGTGTTTCCTCCATCACTCCCACTAACCAGCAGCGAGTGCCTCCTCTTTTTTCTTGCTGATAATCTTCCCAAGACATTCCCGGAGACCCTTAAAATGGAAATTATTTTCTTGCTTATAACCCGCTGAGACATTGAAGCAGAGTACAATTCAAAGTGCTGAAACTGATTCGCCCTCTTACTTCCTGGGAGCCATATACACTACCCTTTCTGTCGCTCATGGTGTTTCAGTAACACTCCCTGACAGATCCTTGAACATTCCAGCTTTCTTCTGGTGTCAGGAATTTTCACTAGCCGCAACTCCCTGGGGAGTCTTCCAAGGACGTACAGTGAGTGGGCTTTGCCCTTGCTGTGTTCTTTCCTGGCGCTCCTTGCCCACACTTCAACTCCATCACTTCCCACACTCACTACAGTTTCGCTGTTTTCTTTTTTTTCCATCATCCCCTCTTCCATCTAGGTCATTAAATGCTTTGCTTATTTGCTTTTTTAGTAGCTTGTATGTTTTCCTCGCTCTTGTTAGAAAATTTATCACATCAGTTGCCTATCAATGTTATAACAAATCACCAAGAAATTGTCAAATTACAGCCACACAAAATTATTTCTCAGTTTCTGAAGGCCAGAAGGTCAGATCTAGCACAGCTCATCCCTGTCTACCACTTGGAGTATCACAGGCTGAAGTCCAGACGTTATCAGGAGTGTATTCCACTGTGGAAACAGATGATGGATTTAAGATCATTGGAAGACTTTAGTTCCATGTTGCTATCAGAGGAAGGCTCTTTTTCATTAGTAATCATTAGCTAAGGGTGAGTTTCCACTTACAGAGGCATCCTGAGATTCTTGAGCTACGACAACTTACATCTTCAGTATCAACCTTAGTGGGTTGATTTGTTTATGCTTAAAATTTTTCTGACCTCTTCTGCCTCACATATTCATTTTTGAGCTGAGGAAAGTGGTCTTGCCCTAAGAGTTCATGTGATTAGCTTTCAGTGCTACTCCCAATGATTCAGGATAACTTCTCTCTTTCAAGGCCTATAATCTTAATTACCTTTGCAAAATCTTTTGGCACATGTAATATAGCATAGAAGTTGCAAGGAAATACTAGCTGATGTAGGGAACATTTTCTGCCCACCACACTGGTTCTAGATTTGTAGTGTATGCATGTATTTTTTTCATGATGTCTTGTTCAGATTCAATGTAAATGACTCTATATTTAAGAAATTGTGGAATAGGCAACTTTAAGGATGCTCAGCTTGATACCGAAATATAAATTTAATATATTTTAGTGGTGCTTAACAGTAACATTGAAAACTAATTAAACATCAACATTCTAAATTATGCTCAAACATTTTGGATTCAATTTAGTGCTATCATTTGTCTTAGGAGTTCCAAGAATTATAACCAAATTTAATGCTTAGCATTGTTACCATGGAATTTATAATCTACTAAATGGCATAAAGGAAGGTCAGAAATAACTTTAAAACAGTAAGTGATATGCTATACCATTCTGGGATTTATGCCTTTTGAATATAATGGGAATATGTGATCAGAATAGTGAGAAAAATCAGAGATTTTTTTAGTCAAGAAATGTGACTTTAAGAATTAAAATAAATTCAGTAAATGTATCACCTGAGGAAGACAAAGTAGATATGACAAAGAAGCAGGTGTAAGAAAAAATAAAATAGGATAACTATGACAAAAATATGATCTCAATAAGTGTGTAATTTTTATGAATGAGAACAAACTAATCTGTGGATTTTTCTGAACACAAGTTATAAGAATAGATACAGAAATAATAAGGTATATATTCATCTGTGATTTGGAGACAATCTCTGAAGAACCATGGACTTTTAAGAGTCTAATTAACACAAAGATAACAAAAACCATGTTCCAAGGAATAGACATAGAAAATGAACAAATACAAAATAATAAACTACCAGTTGGTGTCAAACATTTTATAGAAAACAAAACCTGGATGGAAAACTGGAGGGTATCAGAGAAGGAAAGAGGTTCAGATAACAAATCATTCACGGACATAACCGAAGTAATGTGAGGGACTGATCCTTGCTTATCTCTAAGGAATTATCTTCCAAGGGAAGAATGACCTTGTACAAGTATTTGCAGCAAGACATTCCAGGAGGATGTATAATTTATTTGAGAAAAATTAGACTCAATTATCAGGACCAGAAAGAGCATGTGTGGGGAAGAAGAGTGGTAGAGGTGCAGTTCTAAGGCATTCACAACCTTAACCTGGAGATCCTTGTATGAAAGAGTAAAAAAAAATTGTGACTAGTTTTCATGATTCTGTACTGGAAGATTTCAGAGTCACGTAGTAATGATTTGGAGATGTTTTGTGTTTTGTTTTGATTTTAGATGATTCCAGAAACTACACAATATGAAGTTGTGTTGAAAAAGACCAGAGGCATGGGCTATGTTAGACTGATACTGTGCCAAACTGGTGAGAAAGTAGAACATTTGTAGTTTCAGACATGGCTATAGCTGTAGTTGTACTGTTAAAAAATAGTAAGGTTAAAGCTGAACAGAAAGTAAAATAATGTGAAACAAATCAGACAGGAAATATAAAGGGAAAAAAATGCATGTGAATGGCAGTATGTTAAAATGGAACAATCATTCGGAAGAGATAAAATATACTTTGATTTAAAAGTATTTTAAATGAGTTACTATTTGCATATTTTATGACACTATTTGTATAATGCTCTGATTCTCCAGGCCTTTATTTATCCTGAGTTTTCTTGGCTTGACTCAACCAGCAGCAGCCCAAACAAACATCTCCCTCTGCTGCTTAAATTTTAACATCTGCAGTTCCTCCCCCAGCGTCTGTTAACTCAGGTTGGGCTCCACCTTCCCAAGACCTTATCTTGCTCTGGAGATTTCACCTGTCTGCTATTATCCTAAAATGAATTAAAAACCAGATTAACTAGTCACCGCAACCAACTTTTTGTCACAAATGACTTGAAAAGTTCATAGAGAAAATTTTAAAAGGAAGATCAATAAAGAGTCAAACATATCACAAAATACAGATTGGAATAGTTTTATATCTTTTAAGATACAGATGGAGATTAGGATGTCCATGGTTGAGTCACATTTTGAATTTTAGCTCACTGACAACTTACGTTCAAAGGTGAGGAAAAGCAGTAGTAATGCTGTCATTGTTCATAGAGTAAGAACATTTTGTTTCTCTTAGAAAACAACTTTCTTGAAATCATTTCTGATTTTCTTTTAAATTTTTGTGGACCTTTACCTGAGTGACAATGAATGACACAACGTGCAGTGGCTGCACCCACACTTCCCCAAAAAATATAACTGTGGGTTTTAAGGATGACTTTCAGAGGTCCTGAGAAGAAAGATAAGACCATGATACAAAAGTGAAGCTCAGATAAATTTGCCAAATAGATTTCAAGGAAAGCAAGAAAATAAATTCCATTTTTCTAATAGAAAATCCAAAATCAATTTTCAATTAATTTGCAGGTTTACAACTCTATGAGGATCCAGCTTATCTTGCTCTAATGAAGTGCTTGTACTGTTTAAAATAGTGTGTTCTCTGTTATTGACAGGTTGGGCAGGAGGATTTCTCATCTGTTTTCTCTTTCAGAAGGCTAGAGAAGATCACAAGGACCTCACAAATCTTTGAATTTCATTGTATTTCTTACTAAGCAGCCACACGTATCACCTTCCTGGTAAATTTGTCCAGACCCACCATTTATCAAGCATTCTTAGTCTACGATGTTTAAAACTCATTCTTACAAATATCCCTTCTATCTATAGATGCAAACTAACAAGACACCAAATCACTTCTCAGTGTCCGTACTTGTCATTTGCTTTAGTTATGTTCTCGTTGGTAACCAAAACACCCAACACCTACAGTTGTGGAGAGGTTCATGGTTTCACAGGGCTCCAGGCACAGTCAGTTGACTTCCAGGCAGAAACAACATGGTAGAAGGGAATGGTAGAGCAAATCTGGTCAACCCAGGGCAGCCAGGAAGCTTAGCGAGAGGAAGGAGCCAAAGACAGGAGTACATCCTTTCAGGTCAAGACCCCAGATCCATGTCTGACAAGGCCTCGCCTCTTAACAGCACACTCAGCCATGAACTCGTCCATAGACTAATCCACCAGCGAGGATAATGGTCCCACAACCCAGTTAACTTACATAATCCCCACCTCTGAACACATGCAATTTTGGGAGACATATGAGTTCTAAATCGTAACATCATTTTTTGATTTTGTTTTGTAAACCTTTGCTCTAAGTTTTTTTGACATACATTTTTCAGTATTTCTTCCACTGAACACTATGTATAGTTGTATTTCTGTTTTAATGTTAAGGGTCATATTGAGTAAGATATCTTTTTGTAACATGCTTAATGTTTTCTTAAAATCAGAGGAATTAATATAACATCTATATTTGTATTTATTATTTACAATCTCAAGAATTCATATCTCTTTCCTGATTCTCAATCAATTTTCTCTCTTATTTACTAGCAAATCAAATTAGAACAATTCCCATCCATAAATCTAGCAGTCCAGTAGTTAAATTCACAATCCTTACTTCCTTTTTCAAATGATGCTAAGTTTTGATTTTCCAGACATATGTGTTTTCTATTTTGTTTACCAATGCAATGTGTTTAGAAGTGGAAGTAAAAAGCATCAATTTGAAAAATTCACTTGAAATTATCCAAGTGAATATTTGGTATTTAGTAATATGGCTAATTTTCTTCTGACTCCTTCAACACGATTTTCATGAGCTCATTAAAAGAGCTCAATATTTGCTTTTTGAAATGTTTTATCATTTTTGCAATATCAAAAATAACATTTTAACAGAATAAAAAATAAATATAGTCTAAGGTGAAGATCATAAATGTAAATATATTGGAGGAAAGTATTACAGGAAAGAAAATTTAAGGATTTGCATGACAGAGCTATTAAAAATGTATATCTGCTATGGTAGTTCAGATCAATTTCAGTTAGTTTCACGAGTGACAACAGATATTGTGCTGGTGTAAAATTTAGAGTCAAATTACAGGAAGCTGCTGAGAGAAGGCACAGAGCCCACAGCTGACACGAGATCCACCGATAAAATCATTACTCACGGTTCTGAGCATTCTCTATAGAAGGCATTCATTGCTTTTGTCTGTGCTTTTTATGTCTGAATGCAACCTCCAGGGTCAGCACCCATCTTCTTCTCCTTACCTGTGCACAAGAAGTCTTCGCTTTATCTGTCCGGAATCAGAAAATCTAGCTCATTTTGTATTTTCATTTCAATTCTGTTCAGTCATGAACTCAGTGATTGTTTCCTTCAATTTCTACCTTTTGATTCTCAAGAGCTTCTTTTGCAAGTCAAAGAGTGATCACTAACAGTGATTCTTATTTTCCCTTCCGGTTCCAGCTGACATGCTCTAGGGCTCAAAGTTCTATATTCTTCCTCTCTTACTAAGCTCCTTTCTATTTATCCTAGCCCTGCATAAATCTGAGAAAAGGTGCCCACGAGCTGCACAACTGGCAATAATAAGTTAATTTTTTTCAAAATGTTCTCACTCTTCACAATTAATTAGAAAAATATTGATTTATTCTTGCAAGATTATTATGGTTTAAAAATTGTCCCCAAAAGTCACATGTTTAAAGAGGTGGAAATTTCAGAAGGAGAGTTGACAATGGATGTACTATACTCACCGACGGATCAACCTTCTTGTGTTAATAGCTGAATATTTTCTTAGGACACAGGAGCCAGCAGGGGGAAAAGCATGAGTGGAGGCTGTGCCTTTAGAAGGTGCATTTCTTACTCTGGTTCTGCTGCTCTATCTCTGCTTCCTAGCTGCCTTGTGTTGAGAAGCTTTCCTCTATCATTTCCATCTGCCATACCAGTTCCGCCTTGAAGACAGAGCACGGGGCGCTGAAACTGAATCTGTAATCCAAAATAAGTCCTTTGTCTTTTAATACGTGTATCAAGTATTCTGTCGGAGCAAGGGGAACATTGACTCATACAATGATACATGCATAATTATGAACCGTTACATAATTTCCAGGCTTCCAACAATGATGAAACTTTTATCAATGCATTATAGGCTGAAATTCTGAAGCCAGTCAAGATATGCATTCTACAATGAAGCAAGTTTCAAAACTGAAAGTTAAAAAATGCTTGTACATACTCATTTATCTCATCACTGTTGTGTAGAACTACCCTTAAAACATAGAGAATATCTTTTCTTTAAAATTAGATCAAATGCATTAGCGTTTTGCAAATTCAGCATGGAAGTTAGCATATACGGGATTCATCTAACAAGTCACTTATGGCTATTTTACCTTTTGGAGGATTTCCAAAATTCCTACTTACCTAAATGACATTTGCAGTGATGGCACTTAATCAGGTATACACAATACAGTGCTTAACTCATGACATCTCTCGGGCAGAAAATACTTTATTAGCTAATCCAGTACTATGAATATAAATTGATTTTTTTCCCCATGGTTAGGAAAATTGGCTCTTGAATTATACTTAAATATAGAGTTAATGGGGTCCATCCAGCAAATTAGAGTAGGTTTCCTTGTATAAGTGACAGCACAAATGGTAAAGGGTACTTAAGTATAATGATCTCTGTCCCTAGGCATCATGTTTATCGATTGCTTTACATTTAGGTCAGGAAGAAAGGTCTTACCTTACAGTTTGTAGAGACCCTGGAGTTTAATCACTTTGCTACAAAGCATTAGGTAATTCTTTTTTGTTTGATAAATGAATTCTTTAAATGTCAGAGTTTTAGAACTAATAGATTAAGACCTTGAAAATGTATTTTTTCTTCCACGTTCCTTGTTTCTGAATCACACTTTCTTTGATCCATAAATTTAAATAGATTTGGTTCGTATAGTAATTGCCACTGCTGATCATACTGGGTACCTAGACTATGTCATTCAAATTGGAGGTTTGAAAAGAAGAATAAAATTGCTCCATCTTGTCAAAAATATTCCAGTAAAAGAAGAGATAGAGACAAATGGAAAGGCTTAAACAGAGGAGTTGGGGGAAAGAAGAGTGGAAAAAGAGAAAGAAAAGAGAAAGAAGTATTGAAAGCAAGTAGTTAAAATTCTGTGATCAGGGCTTGAGAAAAATGGGTCTTCAGTAAAGGTAAAATTTTATGTACATCTAAAGAGAAACTATTTGCAGAGCAAATATGACTTGAGCTCAGTATTTAAGAATATGTTGGTTTTACATAACTAAAAAGGAACAGCAGAATTTTTGGTTCAATAAAGAACATAAACAAACTTTCTTAGATAGAATAAAATGGTAATGAAGTTTTCCTGACTTACTGATGGAGAAGCTAGACTGAGACATAGTACAGTTTGGTTTTATTATTTGTTAACTGTATTTTTAACTTTTTTGAAAGTCTTACTTAGAAAGGTTAAACTGTAGTTTTACATAGAATAGTGAGGAAAGTCTAAAACATTGCTATATAGAAAAGCTGGAGACAAAATGATTCATGTGAAAGACATTTAAAAATTATATTTACCAATTATTTCAGTCAACTGATTTTTAATTATAATGTTGATGGTTTTTCTGGAAAGTTAAGATTAAAAAATATAAATGACTTAATATATGAAAAGTTATCATTTCAGAGAAAGATCGAATTCATATAAAACATGCCAAATGGCAAAACTAGAAGAATTGGAAGGAATTGCATATATTTTAGTGAACTAGCAAAAATAATAGTTCCTATAAAGTGAAATATTAGAAATAGAATAACAATAATAAAATAACTATTGAATATATTTTTAAACATGGATAAACCTTAGACTATAGGTATTGTAAATAGAAGCTTTACATTATTTTGGGTAACATTTAGGAGTCAATCTCTAACAGCACATTATCGTGCAAGTAGATTTAGTAGGCTAGTAAAGATCAAGTTATAGAAGTGTTAGAAATAATTATGGAAGATTTTAATATTGATATAACCAGCAGAAAAGCATCACTAAGATTAGAAACACAATATATAAATACAAACAGCTTAAGAAATATTGGTCCAGAGTTGATATGAGAAATTTAAAAGAAATGTGATTTCTTTTAAAAAATTCATATTGGGGCTGGGGATTTAGCTCAGTGATTAGAGAGCTTGCCTCACAAGCACAAGGCCCTGAGTTTGATCCCCAGCACCCCTCAAAACAAACAAACAAACAAAAAATAAATAAATAAATTCTTATTATTTTCTTTTCACGATGAGTTCATTCTATAACTTTGGCTTCAGATCACATTTCTTTAGAGCTAGTTCAGAAGTAAAGATCATAATAGCAAAATTTAACTTCTGGTATTAACGCGTCCTTTTGTTCAATAATCTTGGGGGTCTATTAAGTCTAACAAAAATTCATGAAACTAAATATATGTGCATTTTTTTCATATTTTAAAATAATATCTTTTGGATGACTAGATTATGAATAATATTCCTTCTGAATATATTCAGTTGTTTAAAAAGTGGAAAGAGTAGAAAATGAACCTGTAAAGAAAAATCAGAAGCTATGTAGCACAATAGACATGCTTTGATGTACTTGAGGTATTTCTATTAGAGCACATCCATTTCTATATATCACAAAAATTCCAGTTAAGGTGATTTTAAAAAATGATGTTATTCATTGTTGCAAATAACAAAAAGTTCTGAGATACTTATGTTTTTATTTATTAATTTAATATTCTGTCAGTACCATGCCACCTTCGAAAATGCTTATCTTTCTTGTTCTCAGTGTACTGATTTAATCTTCAAGATATTTTCCTTTATGTTTACAAGACGCCATATATAGACACAATGGCTTCTAGGGTAATATGAGTATTCTAGCTACTTGGTATTTTTTTTTTTCATTTGAGTATTTTTATTATTTATCTTTTAATGGATACTACAATTTACATGAATGTTTAAAATGAAACACTTCCATTTATAGTCATTCCAAACACACCAACTTAGTTGCTTTTATCCAATTTCAGAAAAAGTCACATTTAGAAAGCATCCAAGCTTTTGATTGTAGAATTTTGATGTATGTATTGTTTTAAGAGTTAGAAGCACCTTCTTATAAGAAATACCAACCCCAGAGGCTGGGTTTTAGCTCAGTGGTATAGCACTTGCCTAGAAAATGCAAGGTCCTGAATTTGATCCCTACTGCCCCCACCAAAAAAAAAAAAAAAAAAAAAAAGAAAGAAAGAAAGCAAGACCACTCCCTTGCCAATCTCTGTCATACATGCACACTTGGCTAGAAATGATAGCAAGTCAATACCAAAAATTTAGTACCTTGAAAGGACCAGGACAACCATAACTGCCTTAAACAACTGAGATTTACCCACATGCATGTAATCTAGACACTAGATTAAAAAAAAAAGTCAGACTTTGCAAGCAAGTAAATGTGGGGGAGTCGAGAGAGAGAGACTGTCACATCAAAAATACATGATAATTCATCTCTTACTGATAAGTAAATCATGTATTTATTTTTGCATTTCATTCTCACAGACAGTTTCTTACTGAGCCAAAATAGTTGGAATAAGATACATGAATTATGAAACAGAAAAACACTCACATTTATTACTGCTATAATCAAAGCAATTTATTTTAGCAAATGGAAACTAAAAATACTCTGCACTCATGATTCTAGCCTCCTTTTAAATGTTAGCTAGAAGGAAATTCCATAATTCATTAAATATCTGCATAGATGAAAAACATATAAAACATACACACATGCACATCCATGCAC
The DNA here is from genome assembly GCA_004026905.1 of Hystrix cristata. Taxonomy (NCBI): domain Eukaryota; kingdom Metazoa; phylum Chordata; class Mammalia; order Rodentia; family Hystricidae; genus Hystrix; species Hystrix cristata. The sequence goes on from PVJO010019980.1 coordinate 27,041, forward strand.
ACATATATTCATGAATATTTAATTATCCAACATCTAGCCAAGTATTTGGCTTGTTTGTTTTCAGCTTCTAGGCCAAAAAAGGAAGAAATTATAACAGACTGACATGTACCTAGGTGAATGGAAGATATATTTTGTACACCACATCAAAGGTTCTCTTGAAAAAATGCCTCAGCTATCCCTCCAAAAAGATGAATATTTGGGGTATATTTTCATAGCTGCGATTGACAGCTGTCTAGGGACTGCATCCCAGCTATCTGTGATCTGGGGCCTGTTGCCACTAAGCACCTGTTCCACTCCTTCCAAGCATGGCTGGCTTTCATAAGATCTAGCTATCTAATTTTGGACTAATGGCAAAGTCTTTATACGAGGCTGTCAATAGCTCTGAGTCTGTGCCTTTAGAATGGGCAAAGTGACTGAAAATGCCTGAGAAAAAGTAAAGCAGGCCTTTACTCAGCCTCCAGCACCTGGAATACCTGGACTTAAGAAAACTCTTAAGTGTGGTTCACTACTGGAAATAGCTTTGTCCAAGAAGGACATCGAAAGGCAGGTTATGCAGTTGTCAGTTTATATCAATGAAGCAAAACATCTTCCCCCAGGGACCACTGCTCAAAAGGCAGAGCTAATAACGCTTGCTTGAGCATCAATAGTAGGGTAAAGCAGAAGGCAAAACATCTATGCGGACTCCAAATATGCCTTGCAGTTGCTACATGCCCATGTAACAATCTAAAAAAGATGGCTTACTAACTAAAAAGAAATAACTATAAAACATATGCAGGAGATTCTACAGCTGCTAAGGGCAGTTTATCTTTCCGAGCAGGTCACAGTCTTACACCATAAGGGGCACCAAAGAGACACGTATGAAGCCTCCTTGAGAAATCAAAAGGCTAATAGTGAAGCAAAAAGGGCAGCCTTACAGTTCTGTAAGACTCTAGCCTTGTTCCAAGTTTCTGAGGGACCATAAAACCTATCTGTACAACCCAGGAAGATAAATACGCCTTAGGCTAAGGCAGGTTTAAAAAAGGACTTTGGCGGTGTCTAAAAAAATCAAACTGTTCTTTCCTCAAGGGGCACAGTGGCAGGCTACAAAATCTCTTCATTGGGGTTGAGGATTTAGCTCAGTGGTAGAGTGCTTGCCTAGCAAGCACAAGGCCCTGAGTTTGATCCCTGGGTACCACAAAACAAAACAAAACAAGAAAACCAAACCAAACCAAACCAAACCAAACCAAACCAAACCAAACCAAACAAAAAACCTCTTCATGATCCTTTCCATATGGAAGGAGATGCTACACTGTAAATGGTAACTCGAGTTTTTGCAGGACTAAGACTAGCTGCAACCACCTGACTGGTCTCAAAAGTTTTTCACTCTGTGATTGCAATAGCCTAGACAAGACAAACCACCTCATTTATTAAAACATGTACAGAGCAGAGGGAGGTACCCTAGAGAGTGCTGACAATGACCCACGTGCCACCATGAAAAATATTTAAATACATGTTGGTCCTAATTGACACCTGTATGGACTAGATGAAAGCCTTTACTACCCATTCAGAAGAGGATACAGAGGTAGTCAAAGTGCTCCTTAAAGAAGTTATCCCCGATTCGGACTATCTCACTTCCTCCAGAATGACAACAGGTGTTTTATTTTTAACCTCGCAAATAACTCAGGAGATGACAAAGGATTTAGAAATAAAGTGCACTTTCCATTCTACACGGCAGTCTCAATTTTCTGGAAAGGTAGAGTCAACCAGACCTAAAGCAGGCTCTGGCAAAACTTTGCCAAGGGACTTCTGAGTCTTGGCTCTTATTATTGCTAGTGGTGCTCATAAGGGTTCGTAGCATGCCTAAATCTGGGCTAAATTTGAGTTCATTTGAGAAGGTATATGAAAGGCCATTTCTATTCTTTGCAATGATAGTAGACCCAGAGTCCATAAGGCTCTTACAGCATCTCATTAATCTGGGTCAAGTAAAACAGGCTGTCCAAATGTATGAGAACAGAGTCATGGAAGCTTCTGGCCCAGAGGGACCACCTAGTGCCCACCCTGAGGACCAAGTGCTCACAAAAACTTGGAGAGCAGGGACGCCCACAAACCAATTAAAGACAAAATAGAAAGATTCCTTTCCAGTGATCCTTGCTACACCCAGGGATAGATACCTGGATTCATCTTTCTAGAATAAACCACTTCTAATTAAACTGTTTAAAAAATTGAAAAGACCATCCAAAAAGAAAAAGCTACTCGTGTGAGCCTCTGGAAGATTTGAAATTTCTCTTCAAAAAGCAAAACTCCAATGGTGCTACAGGTAAGATCTTGCTAAGGCCACAGTTTTCAGGCTTTTGATAATTCATCTGACATGCCTCCCTGCCATACATTGTCCTTCAGAGGAAGCAAGGAAATCTGACCTGCTCCTCATATTTGGGCTAATAACAAAGTTTCTTTCTCCCAGTACACAGGCACCTTAATGATCACTAATTCTTTTCTTATTGTTTCCTAATACTTTTTCTCTTCAACCCAGCCCATGAGCCACAACACCCCAAGGTAGTGAGAGAGAAAATAACCGTAGTAGGCAGGGTTGACATCCCCTTCCCGCCTGAAGAAACCCCAGAAGACCAAGCTCTCCACACCTTAACTACCCCTTAAAGAATTGTGGAGATGTGCGTTTCTCGGGGGGAAATGAGATAGGAAGCTGGGAAAAGAGTAGCTGGGAAAACTGGCTGGGAAATTGGCTAGGAAAAGAGTCACGCCAGAGTCCCAGCACGTGGAGAACCGGCCCATCAATCAAAGCCGGCATGTGGACTTCTTGTGAGAATAGTGATGTAAGCAGAGGGATTATGAACATATAAAAGGGAGACAGATGCCATTAAGAGCTTGCTGTTGTGGTTTTCCTCTACTGCGTGGTGTACTGTTACTTGTATTTTTCCTCTGTTTTTTTCACTTGGCCCAAACTCACACTGCAGAGCACATTTTCCTCCTACCCTGCTTTTTAAAATTTCCTGTCTCTAATAAATGTGAAATTTTGCCACTGTTTTGCTTATTTCATTCAAGTCTCTGTTTAAGACAGAAAGGACCTGAAATTACCTCTAATCAGTTGGTCACTTCAGCACCCCAGAATCTGGTAGCAGGAGGTGCTCAGGGTCTAGGGCTCTGCAACTGAAAGGGATCCTGGTATTCTGGACTCCATCTTCTCTCTGCTGTCTGTAGGCTTATGGGTAGTTTGCTTTAATATATGCTCCTTGTCATCCAGCATCCTTACCAGAGGCCCACATCACCTGGGCTTCTCTTTATGAATTGTCCCAAGTATATTGTTATACTGACTAATACAACATTCAGGAAAAGCGGCTAACACAGTTACTGTGAAAATATATCTTCACAGTGCTATCCAAATGACATTGAAAAATTTAAAATATTTAATGAAGTATAACAGTAATAAATTTTGTTTACTAGTTAGAGTAACTTGAATATTGAAATGCTTTATAATCAACTTATTTCTGAAAATGTAAAGTTACCAGCTAAACCATGGCCAGTCTAGTTAATGGAGACTCACGCTAATATACTTTGGGCTGGCTTTTTAAAGGAATAAGGATATAAAATTACCAAATTTAAATTTCAGGGTCCTGGAGTGTATCTAAGTGTAGAATATGTGAATAGTACACACAGGACATGGGTTCTCTCCCCAGCCCTGAAAGAAAAATCAAAGGGTATTGCTGTAAGATACAGGTCTGAACTTAAAAATCAGACATGAAAGCTCTAACAAATTACTACAATTTGCCATGCTTGCAGAGGACTGCTTTCTGTTTGGACCTACTTCTCCGTTCATCTAGAATATTCTAAACTCCAAGCAAAACCTTATGCTCATAGGGCCTATTCAAGTAAGAGATTCTGAGACTTAAATTTTGAGTATTGTTATCTCTAAAGGTAAGTCTAGAATAATTATCATGTTTGAGTTAGAAAAGGAAAAAACAGTTTTTTTCTATTCTGAATAAGTAAGAACATGTTATATATTCAAACGGAAACATACTACAAGTGAGCATAGAAAGAACCCAGATTCAAGTTATTTAATTTGCTGGTCATGTGGTTTATTCTTATCATCCATCCTTTCATTTGATGACTTTTATCTTTTGATTTCTACATTTCCATAATAATCATTTAAATATGTAATTAAACATATCCTCTAATTCTTTCCTACGTCTGTTGTCAGCTAAGTCAGTTAAATATTCAGTAAAGATTAAAGAATAATGTACTAATCAACAATAATCTAAGTTTGGGTTTTACTAGAACTATTATAAAATAAATAAGAGGCTCTGAAAGGAGTTATTATCTCTCAGAGTCAGTGCATCTGTACATAAAATATTTCAATAGAAGCCTAAATGAAAAGAATTTTACTCTTTGCACATTTTAATTTCAAATATTATTATGATATTTAAAAATCCTTGGATGTATGGTATGAATATTGTTGAACACTCTTAACCCAACTCACTAAAATAATGTATTAAATGTAGTTATTTATAATTTATTATCAAAACAATTTCTAAAAGATAGCATCTTCTGCGACATAATTGCACATCAGTGCCATTGTATTTTTGAGAAATTAATCTTTCTTTAATTTATGTAATACGTTGTATTACTCTATTTCCACTAAACTAACTATGCCAGCCTTAATGCACCAACATTGAAAAAAACAGCCAGAGAACAGTGTACGAGAGTTGGGTAATTTGAAAACTCTTTAAACTTTCTAACTTTCTTTATTGAAAAATTAGAATTTGGTTAAAATTCCTTTCCTCCATAGTAAGTAAGCATACTTTAAAAAAAATTTTAAATACAATTTGACGGACACACTTTTATTTTTAATATTTCCATCTCATAAAGTGTTCTATTCAGATGCTATATTGGATCTTAACAATCAGTGCAATGTAACAAACACAGTTTACATACATAATTCATTAAATACATACAATCATATAATGAGATATCATTAAAAATACTTATTATACCCTAAAAATAACCAATATTGTTTTATAAATATGGATATTATTTTCTTTAATCATAAAAGCAAGTAATTTTAAAAGATTCATAAGACTAAGCCAAGGCTAGTGCTACACTCCTATCATCCCAGCTGTTTGCAAATCTGGGGCAGGATTTCTAATATGACATCAAGCAAGGTTAACAGTGAGAAATTGTCTCGAAATTTAAAAAGGTAAAAGGGTAGGGGAAGCATCTCAGTGGTAGACTGTAAGTCTATCTTATGTGAGGCCCTGGGTTCAATCAATAGGGTGTGCAGAGGAGAGGAGTGCTAGAAAGAAAGAAGGGGAAAAGCAGAAAGGCAACAGGGGAAAGAGAGGGGAAAGGGAAAATATAGAAAATGATGAATGAACCTGCTATAAATAGGGAGGGAGGGAGCAGAGGGGAGGGGCGGGGGAGAGGGGGGAGAACCAAGATGCACCATGTATAGGTACAGAATAAATGTAATGAATGTGATCAATGTATGTAGAATGTACCAATACATGCTCTTGGTTTAAAAAAAAATAGTATGTGGAAAACAATTACCAGAATATATTCTAGGAGAAAAAATTTTCTCTTAAATTTAACCATGTACTAAATTGTTGAATGGCTATGTGCTTTCCCAGCCTCTCTTCTTATAGATGGCTGTCTATTCCTTCTGTCTCTTCATAGATATAGATAGATGATAGATAGATAGATAGATGATAGACAGATAGATAGATAGATGGATAAGACTAGATATTTAAAAGAGTACTTATTTCAGAGGACAAAAGGATTTTGTCCCACAAACAAAGCAAGTCTGGTGTGATTTTTACATTTAAAGCATGTAATTTCTGTTCAATTGCTTTTCATTTTCTTGCTGAATAATAAAATAGTATTAGTGGATTGATTTGATGATATACATGCTGTGATTCTTAAAAATAACCATTGCAATTTCAATATCTGTGAAAGTCATAAAAAGATTTCAGATGTAAATTTCAGAAAAAAA
>PVJO010019981.1:0-33089 GCA_004026905.1 Hystrix cristata
CCATAAGTGTAAATAAGGACAAAGGGGTAGAATAGATATTATGTTTAAAAAAGAAAAAAGAGAGATAGTATTCAAAAGAGAGAACTAGATAGGGAAAAGGGGGGATAAAAAGAAGGTTAAAAGAAAAGTAAGATGAAAGGGGAAAAAATGGTAAAGTGTAGCTACACTTGTTACAAATAGGGAGGGTTGGGTGAATGGAAGGGAGGGGAGGGGAAGGGGGGAAGAGGGGGGAAAACCAAGATGTATCATGTACAGGTACAAAATAACCATGTTGATTATAATCATTATGTATATAATGTACCAATACATGTTCTCGGTAAAAATAAAAAAAATTAAAAAAAATTCTTGTTAAGTGAAGATTTACTTAAGGAATCAGTAGTAGATTGCTAATAATTCAAAATTTAAAAAGCAGAAAAATTTCAGTTGTAGGAAGTTCATGGATCATTGTAAGCCAATTCACAAACCCAACATATTAGACTTAGAAAAGAGACCCGATCAGTGTTAGTTAGGTAATTAATGACCAGGCTGCAGCCAAAATTCAAACCTCAACTCTCTATTCGACTGCAAAGTACAAGTAATTTGAATTAAAATAAATTTGTTAAAAATGTGTGTGGAAATGTAACATATGGAGAATTTATCAGCAGGCTCATGCCAAGGAAAAGTTATTGGTAAATAACCATTATCTTGTATTTCTAGAATGCTCAAAATGCAGATTCTCCATTTTTAAAGAAGTAAAATAAAGGAAGTTATTACCTGATGCAATGAACGAGATGCTAAAGATACAAAGGGAAATAAACTGAGGGCCATGTTATGTCAGGCTAATGTATGTTAGAGGGTGAGTCCATAGATTTAAGTCAAAGTATGTGTAGTAATCAATTTGCTCTGCTAGTTATTAACTAAATCATCTTGGATGCTTACCTAAACTTTCTTGGCCTTGGTTTTCTCCTCCATAAAGTAGAAATAATGATGACGATGCATCTTATGCTGAGAGTTATGAAGACTAAATTACAGAATAGCACTCAGAATAATGCCTACTATTGTTCTGTAACAGGGTAAATAAGAATGTGTATGTAACTATAATTGACACAATATGACATTTTATGTTATTAAAGCAAAGCATAAAATGCCATCATAAAACTCGAAATCCATTTTATTCTATGGAGGTGGATGTTGTAATCCCAGTACTCTGGACCACTGGGGCAGGAAGATTGCTGATTCAACAACAGCCTGGGCAACTTACCAAGACCATGCCAAGAATAAAGAATTTAAAGAGGGCTGGGGCTCAATGAAAAAGCCCAATTTCAATTCCCAGTATTGCCAAGAAAAAGTCTCTTTGTTCCATCTCCCTTCAAAAGTAAGACTTAGTAGAAGCATTCCTTGTCTTTCAAGACTGTGATGATTTAAAAAGAAGAAAACTAAGAACAAGGCTGGAGAAATTAGAACAAAGAGTCATGAAAAATGAATGTAGGATTCAGAATTTTGAAGGTCTAAAAGCCATTTTCAAACTTCTGAAAAATCTATCCCCTTGGAAGGAATGATAAAGTTTATAGACGAAAAGAAGAAAAAATATGAAAGGAATGTAAATACACGATATATTTTTAAATAATTCACTGATTTATTCTAGCTGATTAACAATTACGAGGGGCTACTGTGCTCAGTGTTTCAGTACTGTGGTTGATGCCTGCCTGTGGTGTCCACCCCTCCAGGGAAGAGTGTCACACATTGACCCCTGTCCTCCTGGATCCAGCATGTAAAGAAGGCCTTCAGTAGAGGGAAGAATATGTTTCAAAGACAGGAGAAATCCAATAATATAAGTAAAAAGATAAGAGTGAGCTTTGGCACATGCTATAGTTTATGCATCAACTCAAGAGAAATAGGATACTGGAGCTCAGTTAGCATCAACAGCTTGAGGAAGAAGTATTTTTCTTTGCTGAATATCAGTTCTCAAAAACATGAAGGTAGAAAGGAAAATGTTGCGGGAAACTAGGGAAAGTTGGGTTATAGTTTAATAGGGTAAGGTACATTAGAAGATCATAAATACTAAGAGGAAAGTATGAGGACAGAAATGAATAAAAGAGATACAAACAAGGATCTAACTGAGATCACGGAGGTAGAACAAGTAGGTGGCCCCGATTTAAAAAAATACTTCTTAGATAATGCTTGTTCTGGTCCTTTGATGCTGTGGTACTTTCAAAAGAAGAAGTACATGTACACATCTGGGAATATACAGCATATGTTTCCATGTGTTTAATAATGAGCAATACTCTATTCTTAAGGTGTGGCCTCTGTGACCCATTTGAGTTTATATATTTTCAGTTTCTGTCATCAAACGTAGCTACTTAACCTCAACTGTCAAGCTAAAAGCCTTGGGAGACTTCTAATTAGCATAAGTGCTGGAAATTGTTGGAAGTTATGGCAAATATACGCCACAGATTCCCAAGACCCATTTCACCATTTGAATCCTGGAAAGCAAAATTTTTAAAACTAACATCTTCAAAGCAAATGTGGTCCTCATCATAATAAAGTATCTTCTCTGTGATTGTGATGCTGTGTAGCTTCGGGAGCCGCAGGGTGGGAAACTCTTCAATATCTGTCACATACGCAGTCAAGTCGGTCTCTTCCCAGGCGAGAACTATGATTTTAAACCTGCCATCGTTAGGGCTGTAAGATGACCAGGGCAGATCTGTCTCATGTCACATCTCTTTATGTTCTCTCTGGTTGCACAGAAAGGAAGGAACTCCCACAAAGGCCAGGGGGAGGTCTTCCGGAGCACTAGGCCATAGAGCTCTGGAGAAGGGCTGTAAATGACATCAACAAAGACATCTGAGGATTTCTTGTGTAAAGGTGGAAAAACAGAAAATCCTACATGCAAAATACCAGCACAAAGCACACATGAAACATAAGCCCTACCAAACTGTATGTATGGGAAAGCCAGGGAAACTTTTTATAGAATTATAAGAGCATCTTTTTCTCAGATGATACACTATAGAGACTTGTAGTTCTGACTAGGACATAACAGAATTATAACAAAACGGCAAATTCCATGGCAGACCACACTTTCACTGTGCACGCGTGCACAAAAATACACACACACCCGCACACATAAACACCTCAAAGTATTATCTGCAGAGGGAAAAGAACAATGAACTGAAATGTCAGAATGTCAGAAAGGGAAAAGTTCTCTGAGAAAGCAGTCTGTTACAGGACACTTTCTTCAGTAGAAAGATTGCCAGAAAAAAAGACCAGGAACTCCATCCTGTGCTCATATTTGTCAATTTTAGATGCAAGGTGAAAACAGTTTGGCCCACGCAAGAGCAGAGAAAGTGAAACCAGAAGAGATTTCAACCATCATTCTGAGCCTGGATAGTAACTTAGGAAGGTCACGAGCTCTAAGCCCACAATTAGCTTTTCCCCACAGTACATTTAGTACCTTTCAAGGCTGAGGAGTTACCGAGTCATCAGGCTCTCAATGAAAAGCTTACATGGGACACATTAGAGGAAAGAAAACCCACAATCTCAGCAAACATGCAATCCAGGCCTGACCGAATCCAGTCTATACCCGGGGTGATTGACTTTCAACATATAGTTCTTGTTTTCTAATGGACAACCAAGTACAGGGTCAACGAAAGCAAAAATTAACAAATGAAATGTCATCAAACCTCATCTTAACTTTCTAATGGAAAAAATCCAAACCTTTTCATTTGGAGCGTCAACACAAAGCATCTTTCAACACAAGGCCCACAAGAAAAACACATTAGTGAAAAAAATGCAAAGGGGCATAAATTATGACTGATCACTGAGAGAAGACCAAAAAGGGGGAAAAAAACTCAGAGGTTCTGGTAGCCAGTAAGCGAAAGTGTCCTCAGTGATGCCTCCCTCCTGTATTCACACTTATCTAGTTTGTTTCTGCACTGAATACTGCTGACTTTGTAACCTATAGAATATGCAAAAATAACAGTTTTACTTTCAAGGTTAAGTCATAAAAGACTTTGTAGCTTCTGTTATACAACCTCTTGGATCATTAGCTCTGTAAAAAGCCAACTGTCATTTCATGAGGATTTCCATGCATGCCCAAGCAGTTCTGCCAGCGTCCAGGGAGGGACTGAAGATGCCTACTAATAGCAACCCATCTTGGAAATGTATTTTCCAGTTTGAGTCAAAGCCTCACATGACTGCAGTGCAGCCTGACATCTTGGCTGTCTCCTCTAGAAAGCATCCCGTTGGAACTATCGAACAAGCAGCTTTTGAATTCCCCACCACTATCATCACATGAGATATTTATTAGGATTATTATTGTTTATTTATGCCAAGAAGTTTGCAGTAATTTTCTATGTAAAACAAGGTACCAAAGCAGATTCGAGCATTAAAAATGGCCCAAAAAAAGAGGAGAGTAGCTATGGAAATACAAGGGTGCTCCAGATATGGGCACAAGCTAGAAATATTTTGAAGAGATTATGAGTGAAAACCTGCAGAGCTTTAAAAACATAGTATAAAGCTAATTATATTTTCAGAGGCTTCCAAAGGAGCAATTAGTATCTGACTGTCTATAAACAGCACTACCTATTTTGGAAACCTTGGACAAAGTGCCGGAAGAACACTATCTACCTATCTGTGACCAGTCCCAGCTTTCCAGGCATCTGAGCAGACATAACAATGAACATAACACTCCATCCACATAAGATGGCTGGTCACTCCAGGAATTCCCTAGCAAAATGGATACCACATCAGAAACATGTGTGGTAACCCTATAGCAGAATCCAAATCAGAGAAGACATTGCTTTGTCTAAAGCAATAGCTTCTAATGGAGCAGGGCGGAGGGAGGGAGAGGATATTTCCCCCTTAGGAGACATTTGATCTCCTAAGGGAGACATTTTTGTCTTGTGGAGACATTTTTGGTTGTCACAACTGGTAGGGCACTGGCTTCTAGTGGGACAGGGCTGAACATTCTACAACACACCAAACGGCCCTTCACGACACAGAGCTATCTGCCCCAAAATGTCACCAGTATGAAGGCATAGAAAATCTGGCGTACGTGTTAGCAGTTCAGAATTACAGATACTCATAAAATTTGTTGTAAACAGTTTCTAGACAGTTGCTAGCAGAGGGCTGATGTAGGGACGTTTCCACCCCTCCTTGCCCAGGAGAAGAGCAACATCAGCCAGAAGATCCTCCCTCCGAAGCTTCTAAAGGGGCTTCTGAGTATCACCAATTTTAAAATAGAATTTCATATGTACATTTAAGCTCAGATTCAGAAATCTGTTTTGCAATGATTTCCACCGTCATTAAGTTAAAAGAATGGCAAAACTTTTGAAATAATGAAAGTTTTTGATTCATTCTCGACACTTGTGAAAGCACATGATTGGAAAAAATGTCTTGATAGTTTATATCGAAATATTATCAACCCTTTGTATTCATTATGTCAAATAATGTTTTTATGGTATTAACTAATTTGCACTTAAAAGTCACTCTCATTGCCTACTTCATTTTCTATGTTTGCTGATGAATACTAAATATCTTATTGTCCTACTCAATGATTCACGCAAGTCCAATAATCAGACAATAAAGGAAGAAAATAGACATGGCTCTTTTATTGCTGTCATATGATATTAGTTCACTTTTAAATGTTTTTTACAGATACTAAAAAGTTTACGTTTCCCAAGAGGAAGCAGAGTAAATATGAAACAATGTTGATCATGCTCCCTGATCATCTTACTAATGATAGCTGCACAAATCACATTTGATCTGCCCCTTGTTTATAAAATGCTATAAAGGTATTTTTTTCCTGGCACCTGATTTTATACCCATTATGAGAGAAAAGAGTGTCAGATGCAAGTGATGTGAACTTCTGAGATGCAATTATGGCAAAGACATTTGGATTCAATGAATTCAAAATATAGCAAGGTAAATTCAAGGTATTATCTTCCAAAGCAACATATAGCAATCTTTTGCTTTGTCACCTTTGTCTGAGAGGCAAGGATAATATGGGAAATAGAAATATGGAATAAGAAGAGATATTTCTAGTGAAAAGTTATAAAGACAAGCTGTGTAGATGCATGGAAATTGAATCATTTTCTTTAGTGAATTTCTCCAATGCTGCAAGTTGTTATAGAGTCATAAATGTCTAAGGGATGAAAGATAATCTTGTCTTACTTTCTCATTTCACTAGAGAGGAAATTAATCTGATAGCACTTACTTGACTCAAATTCTGAACTTGAGACAGAGCCAGAATTATTACACATATTTCTTAATATCCAATTTGTTAATAACTTCACATTGAGATAAAACTTTTGAGAAACTTGATTTTAAAACTAAATTTATACAAAATTCTGGCAAATGTTGGAAGGAGATTTTCGTAAGTTTCAGAGTAATACAGGAGATAATGTAGCCAAAAGCAGTAGTTGGTCACTTGAATGGCCACAGCACCTCCTCTTTGGGAGCCTAAGAGAGAGTGTTTTCAGTGGGGATATTGTCAGGAGGCCTCCTGTTAAAACCAGGACAGATATGCAGACACATGAGAGGACGGCAACTTTTCATGCTACCAGAACCCACGTTCTTAAACTCAAAGCGTTCTAAGTTAGGATAGTCCTCGAAGTCACCTCTAAGAGGAGAAGCAACAGGAGGATCAAGGTGTGTTCCAGAACAAAAACCGACAGAGCAAACCAATAGACCAAGAGAGTAGCATCCATCACTAGCCCTTTACCTGCAAATTTCTCTGAATCTGAACCATTCATGTGCATCATAGACCCAGGTCCTCTAATTCAATGGAAACACAAAGAAAGTTAAAGAAGTATAATAATAAAATAATACTACACTAGGAGATATAATAGTATAAAATAGACATATAATTGCCTGACTAGCTACTTGCATATAGAACATGGCGATGAGCCACTACCAAAAGTAATAGCTCTGCTTTAATCCTACATGAAGAATGTAACATAATTTTCCACTTTATGTAATGATCACTTGTAAGTGGATTTGCTACAGTTTAAAAGAAAACCTATAGGAACACAAGGAAGGAACATGACATCATGTAAAAAAATTGCAGCAAAATAAATATAAACTCCTTTCAGCCAAATTTTTTCAGGAAGTATTCAAATATATGTCGTTTTCTTATTAATACAGGAGTTTCTATATAGTTCTTCTTGCCAATAAATTATAAAGTATAGAAAGAAACATATTTCAGATGACTACAATAGGGAATTTTGGCATGTGCACTGCGGCACTTTGAAGAGATGTCTTAATTTATAAGGTTTTGGGTGTTAATATAATATACAGGAACGCATTACAGAAGGAATGAAAAAACAGTTGAGAAACTAAAAGTATTAAAGACAAACTAAAATTGCTTAGTCATAATTTTACCAACACTAATATAAATTAATAGTCCAGCAGAGCGATTTCTGTGGTCTCCTTCATGCAAGATCTTCTTTGGGGAGGAGAAAATCTTAGATGACAAGGCTTGTTTTTCATGGACAGTTCGTTAACTTCTCAGAGATGTTCTTAATCTCAGACACCCAAATACATAATAGTTACTTTAAAACTCTCATCTTTGCCCTGCTGCATCATTTGTCGCGGCTGTATCACTAGGACACATTGCATGTCTGCTTGTTTGTCATTTGCCTTCCCCCATGGAACAGAACCTTCATAGGCATAAACACGTGATTTTCTCACTCCTTTCTCTGCAGTGACTAGAATAGTGAACATACTTGGTCTTCAGCGTGTATTTATGGAATAAATGTTATACATCAACAAAACTAAACTTTGGATACTCTTAAAAATGAGTCCTTCACATTTAGCATGGGCAAGTATTTACTAAATCCATGAGAAAAAGAGCAACATGCATTATTGAAAGGCATGGATAATTAGAAAGAAAACATCCTTTCAGTACCTAACATTTTAAGAACATTGTTGAATTTATCCAAAAGTTGCAAATCCTACTTAACAAACTCTGTGTGTGTGTGTGTGTGTGTGTGTGTGCGTGTGTGTGTGTGTGTGTGAGAGAGAGAGAGAGAGGAAGAGAGACAGAGAAAGAGAAAGAGAATCTGCATTTTGTTATGTTTATAATGCCTCTGCTTGCAGGCATGTTTATGAGATTCCTCTTAATCCTCTGAGTATAGTATGTTACATGGTGCTTATAAAATAGTAATCTATTAAGAGATTTAATTCCCCAACTCACTCTTATTTCCATATTTTGAAATCAAGAAAAATGGACCAACAAGTATTCTAGTTTATCATCAGCCTCTTGCATGCACATCCCATGACTGACGTAACTAATGTGTGAATTCAGGAAAATAAATAGTAAAAGTTGCTCCAAATTAGGTGGAGAGACATTTCTTTGTACAAGGAAGAGGATTGTTCACAGAAGGGATACATCGCAGCTTCCCTTTCAGAGCAATAGCAGACAGACTTTATTTAATTTCCTCAGATACTTGTGACCAGGATGCAGTAAGAGTGAAAAACAGTTATGGGAAAAGAGTATTTTTAAAAGAATGTTTTCATATTTGCCATCTCACATCCAGATGAAATAGTGTGGCTCATCTCCACATAGCAACTAGTTGGGTCCCTCTGTGGAGAGAAGATGAATGAGTCTTCCTGTATTACTGTTTGAGTGCTCTGCTGTGGCTAAGATTTCTCTAATGGGTGTAGATCAAAAGCATGGCAGTTTCTGATGAAAGGGTTCATTCTGGTTGTTGAAACAACATATATATGTATATATATGTATATGTACATTATATATGTACATATATATACCACACACATATATGTGTATACATTTTCCCCTTGTACATATATGTACACAATATGTACATCCAATAAATATATACTATATATAATATATGCATATCCAATAAATAAGCATCTCTCAAGCTAGAATTCCAAGCTCTCTTGGTTCATTCAAGAGCAGGGCCTCCATCCATATGTTCCCTGGCGGGAAGAAATACATAGTAGTCAAGGTTTCAAACTCTCAAAACTCATATTAAAATTCCAGATCCATTACTGATTAGATGGCAAGTTATTTAACCTGACTAAATTCTACTGTCTTCAGATTTTTGATAGTTGTACATAGAAAAAAATGTGACAGAATAAATTTGAGATATTACTCAATTCAGTACCCAGAATATCATAAGTGTTCGATAAATTTCTGCCTTATTGTCAGCCTTTTCTTCCTACTCTCTAGACTACTACTACCTTAGATAAATAAGATCCTTCCTTTTTTTTTTTTTTTTTTTTTTTTGCAGTGCCGGGGATCGAACTCAGGGCCTGTGCTTATGAGGCAAGCACTCTAATCACTGAGCTAAATTCCCAGCCCCAAGATCCTTCCTTTTTACCTCATGAACAGATCATTGAAGTAACCTCCTACTTAGTATTCCTGCCTCCAATTTTTCACTTCCCTTATCTTTTACTTTTTTTGCAATAGCATAATTTTAAGAACATAGAGAAAGCAAAACACACAGAAGAGACATATAGAAGGAGCCAGCAGAAGACAAATAAGTAGCACTTATTAAGTACTTACTCTATGACAGGAATTCTTAAAATATTCTCCAAATTTAATTCTCAAAACAGCCCAATGAAATGGCTACCAATTTTATCCCTCATTTGAGAAAACCCAGGCATAGACGAAGCATAGAGGAGACAAATTATTCAGTCAAAGTCATACAGCTAGTAAGAGGTGATCTTCAAATTATGCGATAACAGAGCAGATACTCACAATGAGAAAAGGGACTGAATCTTCCTGATGTACTAGACCCACCAGCTCACATGCAAAAGCAAATAAATGGCAGATTTGGATTCAAACCTGTGCGCTCGGGATCCAACGAACATACACTTAATCATGATACTAGAGATAAGAAAAATGACAGAGGAAATTACGCTACAGCTGACAGCCCAGGTCAGCTTTTTTTCTTGAGAAAGAGTCTCTCACCTAATGTCTAATTGTGACTTGTCACCTAGTGATGATATTGAAAATTAATGCTCAATTATTTTTATGAAATCTGCTATGCATGTACCAAAAATAACATGCTCTTCTAAACAACTATGCAACTTTCAATCCAAACCTGAAATCTGATTTAGGAGTTTCTTATAAGTTTTGCAGTAGGACAAAATACATTAAGAAAGGTCTCTGGTTGAAGATGAAACAAATGTACCTTGTAATTTTATATTATTCACATGAAACAGACAATATCTTAGTTGGAAAAGAGCTTTCTAGAACATTGACTTTATGATATTTTGGTTTTTGACTTTTTAATAGTAAGTAGAAAAGGTATATTAAGTAGTAATTTAAAAGGTGCTACTTTGCTTCATTGTCCTGCTGTGTGCTATGCAAATTTGTAATTCTAATACAATTCACAGAAAGATGGAATCAGAAGTTATAAAAAGTCAGGTATAGAATTAGAAATTTTCATTACTTTAGACACATACTAAGGTTTTCAAACAATTTCAGCACTTGAAGCAAAATATTAAATGTAATACACATACATATACATTAATTGTACTTATATTTAAGTGTAACCACTATTAAATAGGACTTACACATACACTCAAATAAGGATTTCATTTCTAAATGTTCAAGATGGGTTGGAGTATGTAAAGACAGTTAAGAGCAGATAGTTGTTGGAAGATTATAATGGATATGTTGGGAATAATTCGTAAGGTCCCAGATACTGAGCAATTACCAATTACCACACTATTCCTGAGGTCACCAGTTTCCCAGTTAAGATTTATCTAACCTGTAAACAGATAACTGTAGGAGTAGGGACGACAAGGTTTGAGCATCCGGAAGTGCTAAGGTGTCGAGGCTGTCTGAGAGCTGGCGTGTAGCTGCACCAGCATCAACAAATTGCTTACTTTTTCCTTTTCCTGCCTCTACTCCCTGGGCTGAAATTTTGAACAAATGTCAGGTTCCTATGGAATCAAACTGCTTACGTGCCACTAATATTGCCAGAGCTAGTTGACAGGTAACACTGAACTTTATCTTAGAAAAATTCTTGCTCTCAAATGGTCAACGGTAAAATTTGATTAAATTCTTAAGTTATTTTACATGCTACTCAGAGCTCAGGGAAGTTTAAGACAATAACATTCACCATCATTAGTATTACTGATTCATGCATAACCCTTAGAAGCATAAAATATGCTTCCATGTATATCACTCCACCTACAGACTAGACACTGTGAAGAATTGTTTTGGATTAACAGTTGATGAGGATGAAATTTATCAAGGACAAAGACTTCCCAGAGACAACACCAGGTTTCAAAAATCCCTAGACCAAAGTCTTTTGGCACGAATTTTAAGTATTCACTCCCAATTTCGATTGTCTCCTGGTAGAGGCTGTCTTCACATCCAGTCCCACAGGGTCCTCTCGGACCACCTGCCATTGCCACCCAGTTCCTTTGCACTTTCCCACTTGCCAACAATCTCCTTGGCCCCTTTGTTTGCCTGCTGTATCGTGAGGTCCTCTACCCTTGCCTCTCCTCTACCCTTCTTTCATACTGCATGGTTTCTTGTGTCCCAGCTCATGAGGCCACCACTCTACTATGTGAAAGAAGATCGATGTGAGAAAATGTTCATTTGTTTTAAAGAGGTACGAGTTTATACTATCCATTCCAGAGTTCACAATATTATTTTAAGAAGTTTCTTTGAACAAAAACAATTCATATAGATTTTTTAAATTGCAATAAACCTTTTGGTTTTAACGGTATGTTCTACTCCTTTAGTTTTATTAAGAATGTCATTTTTCTGATTTATTTAATCATGAGAATAGATATTATAAGAGTAATAGGTTTAAAGGATATAAAATTTCCATGATTAGCTTTTATGATACTGTTTTACTGTTATATAACTAACACTGTAACACACATAAGAAAGAGTCATTTTTATTCCAATGTACTTCATGTAAAGCTTCCCATTCGAGTTTGCACCAACCTCACAATTTCTCTCCCTCTAAAGAGTCTTACTGTAGCCATCACCACCACAGAAATTATCTAGTGATCTAAATTATCTCAAAAAATAGCAGAGTACACTGTACCCAACATGATCAGAAGAGGAAAAAATACACAGTAACATGTAAAAATAAATGAAAATATGCATCAAGGAAAAAAAATTGAAACTCAGGAAAGAAATTTTTATAACTGTAAATAATGATTATTCCTTAGGAAGGAAAAAATAGGCTTTAAGCACCTAAAGGGTATTTCGAAAAGAAGGAAATTTCAAAAAGGATTTGGGAAATGTTAGCCTTCCTGGATTAATCTTATACTTTCTTCATTTTTTGAAATTTATGAAATTTTAGAGTTTTTAACTCATTGAATACCTTATCATGCACAATTTCTGTACTTTCCAATATACTAGTCAATATTAGAATGTATAATATTTGTAATTTATAAACATCCGGGGCCTCGGGGTCTGCTTAAACACATGGGTCATTTGAATTTTCTATAGTTCCTTCCCATCTTCCTCAGTCCTAACTCTGAAAGTAAAAATATAACCCTAATTACTCATCCACATATCAGCATGATAAATGATTTCAGACTATTGCAATTTTCCTTTTACCTTTTTTAAGTCGGACCATGTTCCTTTCATCATTAAACTCTGGCGTTACCACTCCTGTATATCTGGGTAGATATGTTTTAGAGGTAGATATGTTTAGGAATATTTATTTAAAATGCAAAATAATGAAACAAAAGCTTCTTTCTCTGAGGGGATTTCATGTTGAATCCTTTAAATTTGCTGATGAAAGAAATCAATGAGGAGTGCTCTTAAACTAGTTTAATGTTTAACCAATGTGGAAATTGATTTCATAGCATGAGATTCAATAATCGAATCTGTTCAGCACTACAACTTTGACAATTTACTATATACTGTAGCATCAAAGGATAAAAAGAATCAAAGAGTAGGAAAATTCTACGCACACATTCATTCACACTTTTTAATACAGGACATCTGTATATAAAAATAGGTGAATTGTGCAACTGCTAACAGTGGAGAAATAATAACTGTAAAAAGGGACAGAATTGGGGAGATAAACTTTTACTTCCCAATGAGGAGAAGAAGAAGGAAGGAGGAGGAGAGAGAGAGGGAGAGGGAGGGCAAGGGGAAGGAGAAGAAGAAGAGGAAGAGGAAGAAGAAGGAGAAGGAGGAGAAAAAGCAACAATAAGTTGATTTTTAATTTAACCTTGCTTCAGGAAAATTCACAACAAAAGAATTACCAACTGAAGAATTTCTATGACTACAGATTAAAAGATAAGTCTTTTCTGAGAAGACTTTTATTATTGTAAAATAAAATATTTTAAGATCTCTCGTGGTTACACAAATGTAAATATAATCAAATTAGGCAGGCAAGGCCCTGAGAAGAGTATATAACATAATATTTTTCTCCTGTCACTTAACAAATGTGGCCTTGGAAAATCCCTTACCGCACATAGATGAGATAGAACAGAAGAATAAAAACTACTTGTCAAAATGTCCCAGACACCTTCAGAATTTTTTTCTCTTTTTTGATACCTATCTTAGCACCTTTAGGAAAGGGCACTGGAGATGCACTCTGCTTGTTTGTTGAACAACTTCACCAGCTGCTTCCTGCAGGCTAGAATCTCAATCTCATTTCTTAGACCAAGTTATCTGCTTACTCTTTTGTCAAGGAATAAACTCTCTCTTCCTGTTGGTTTTTCCAAAGATAAACAACCCTGAGGAGCAGGCTTGTTCTTCTGTGAATACATGCTTAACAATTTAAAAACTCACTAGTGGTTTAAACACTTCAGCACAAATCAACACGGTACAATTGTTCTGCTGGAGTACTATGAGGACGACAAGGCTTCCTTCCAACTACTCTTCATGGGTTTTATTCTATGCTCCAGAGCTCTGTAGTGAAGAATGGACACAGTAACCTAAGTAAAACACAACGATAAAGCATTATAATGAAACATTCACTCATTTTTCTCTTCTACAAAGTTTTCTCTTCTCTTCCCTTGCCTATTACTGAGGGAAGAAAATATTAACATAAGAAAATAATTGATAAATTGGGGAAAGGGCCCATATCCACCATTTTTTCAAAATCAGAAGTGGAATTTTTAGTAATTTAAAACCAAATTGTTTCTTAGTAGCCTATTTAGTTTATCTTATTCCTAAAAGCAAAGATTTCACTCCCAGAAGCATCAGCGACCCTGTTTAATTTAAATTAGGACTGGCGGCTACCACACTCTGTTTTGTCAGTGCCGTGGCTGTGGCTACTGGGAAAACGCTGCTGGTGCAGTGAAGAATCTTCTAAGATGATGAGCATGAAGAAAGCCAGCACATGTCAGCGTTCAGCATTCCAGAACCTCGCTGAGAAGAGGTAGATCTACCCAAGGTATATTATGCTTAATAAAACTTTTTTCTCCAGATTGCTTTTATGGAGAAACTCTAAAAGGAAAGAATCAAATTAACAAACATCTTTTCTCTGAACTCAATTATATTAACTGTAGAAATCAATGTAGAATTCTAGTTGGGGTAATGAATGTATTTTACTTAATCCAACATGAGACCCCTCTTCCTATTGGCTTTTTCAAAGATAAACAAGCCTGAGGAACACACAGTTGCTCCTGTCTTTGTAACTTCGGTTAGAATAAATGGACATAAATGGCTACATTAACAGGACTATTCTTCCCTGTCTGTGAGGACTTTAATTTCTTATAGACATCCCATTCCAACCTCAAAATATCCTATCTACTTCTCCAAATTCTTTCTCCTTTCTGCACTGCTTCTAAAAATTTGATTTTTGTAGAGGTCTATGGGGATTCTTTAAATATTTTGGCCAGCTAACATGAATCAATACATTTATTACTCAATATTAGTATAAGTTTTAAAAAAACAATTCTTAATGAAGTATTTAAGTTATTTTTAAATAGCAGCTTACAAATTTAAATTTTATTTAAAATAGAACAAATTATTCTTTTATGTTATAATAATCATTTCTATTTTTAATTTGACTTGATTATTTCAAATAACAGATTTTTTATTATTTAGGTTTTCCAAATTTAAGTAACATTATCTGACATCAGTTTCCTACCTGGGTTTTTCATACTTGAGTATTAGCAAAGAAATTGAATTTTAACTTTGTGAATCCCACAGATTACAGTTTCTTCCGATGATTTGGAGGGGGGTGGGTCTATCTGAAACTTGAGAGATTTCAGATAATTGTAGCCATAGAAATTTAGAAACACATGCTAACAGATTGTATTTGAAGACTTCAGATAATTGAATGGTTGATAAGAATGACAAATCACAGACAATCGAACAATAATGTAGGAGAAAATCGTGTGCTGCTATATGGAAAGTACATATTGCTATTTTTGTTTCCATTTGTTAAAAAATGCCAGTAAGTTTCAACACCAGTACTGCTAGTACGTTTTTCTAAATTTCTGTGGCTACCATTATCTGAAATCTCTAAAGTTTCAGATAGAGCTCCCCTCCAAGTCATCAGAAAAAGTTAAAATCTGTAAGATTGACATAGTTCAAATTCAATTTCTTCACTAATATTCAAGTATGAAGAACCCAGGTAGGAAATTAACATCATATAATGCCAAATGTTTACTTAAATTTGGAAAAGTTAAAAAATTAAAAATCTGTTACTTGAAATAATCAAGTTCTTTGAAATAATCAGATTTTATTTAAAGACTTCAGGTAGTTTGAATGGTTGATAAGAATGACAAGTTATAGACAATCAAACAATATTGTAGCGGAAACTCATGTGCAGCTATATGGAAGAGATATACTGCTATCTCTGTGTCCAATTGTAAAAAAAACAAATATCAGGTTTAACACCAGTACTAGGAAACCAGAATACTGGTTAGATGACATGAAGTCAAAGTTCCTTATTCTTGCTCAGTTGAGTAATACCACTTTTCACTTGTTTACTCTTCCTATTAAATCTACTGAATATTCCAGACAATATGCACATAATTGTTCTTGCAAATATTCCTTGTGTTCTATTATTTCTATAACTTTGCTAATATTTTCACTCTATGTAGAATTCTTGTCAATATCCACTTATCCTCCAAGAAAATTGATTTACTGTTGAGGTTTGCCTTAGTCTCTCCTGATTTTAGCACTGAGAGTTCCTGTATCCTTAGGAAACCCTCAGTCCTAAGCAATCTATTACAGATCATGTTACCTTCAAGACCAAGCTCAACGACTTTCACTCCTCTTACACTTTAGCAGTTCACTCAGTCTTCAAAACTGCTTCACCACCGAATACTTGAAATCCTCTATCTCCAGTTTTTAAAAAGAACCATAGCTTTCTCACTTATTTACATTTTTAAAAAAGCAACAATTGGTTCTTCCTTTGTACCAGGTATTTCCTGTGCTCCACACAGATGTACACTGTGCTCTTCTGCAATCTCTTATCTGCCCTAGAAGACTCATCCGTAATGTACTGTCTCAATCAGTCACACTTACAACTCTGGTTTATGGATGAGTTCAACCAACAAGACACTGGCATGATATCAGAGGGTAGGAAGAGGGTGAGTTTGAGGAATTCACAGGTCTTCTGTCTCCTACCACTACTAAGGCCACTCCATCGTTAATGGCCTTCTTCTAAGGTAAAATGCTCTTTCTGTCTCTGTCTCTCCATCTTACTCTGTCTCTGTCTGTCTCTATGTCTCTCTCTCTCTCTCTCTGCTTCCCACCTCGCCCTCTCTCTTTTTCTTCTTTCTTTTCTCTCCTGGCTTTTCAGGCCTAGAGGATGTAACAGAACCATCATATTGATATCTTTACAAAGCTTTACCATGTTTTACTGACTGTCCAAGTATTAGTATATAAACTTTAACCTCTTACTTCTTTTTAAGAATGCCATCTCTTTTCCATGGAATCTGGCAGATACATCCATTTCTCTCAAGTCTATACAACCTGATCACTGTACACAATTCATTTCCAAATGAAATTTGAGAATGCGTCATTTCAGTCTGTGTCGTCAACATCCTTAATCATCTTACTTCCTGCTACTGGCTATGAGTATTGTGCCATTTCTCTAAAAATTTACTGCACCGATCACATTCTTCCTCTCTTACAGTCGGTTACCTTCGTGGTGGAATACAGCTGGCAAAAATCATGCACTCAAGCAGATTGGTGACCCTTCTAATAGAGACGAGTATGAAAAACATCACTGGGATAGAGAGCTGAGATCAGAAGAATAAGCAGAACAGTCTTCTACCTGCCTCTGCCTTCCTGGAATAAAACCTACCTAAACACTGATACTAAGGGAACCAGGCTGAACACATTACTAAAACTGTGAGCAAAGTCACAGATAGTGCCATGGTTTGGATTTGGACCGTTCCCCAAAATTCATGTGCTACAATTTTGACTGCCAGCGTATGGTCTTCTGGGCAAGTGATTGTATCATGTAGGCTCTAACTTCAGCAAGCAGATTATTCCACTGATGAGACCATAACAATGGCACTATTGGGAAGTCACAGAAGCAGGAGGGGGAGGCTATTTGAAGGGAGTGTATCATGGCATGTGACCTTGGGAAACAGGTCTAGTCACTGGCCCCGTCCTTCTGACTCTTCCTCTGCTTCCTGCCTGCTGTGAGGTAAGTTAAGTAGCTCTCCTCCACCACGCTGCTCTGCCATGATGTTTCTGCCTTGTCACAAGCCTAAAAACAGTGAGTCTAGCTGATCGCAGACAAGCTTCTGAAACTGTGAGTCAAAATAAATCTTTCCTCTTTGCAGCTGATTTCCTCAGGCATTTTGTCACACAGATGAAAAGCCAACCAATCCAGATAGTCTAACAGAGAAGAAAGCTTAACATTAAGCCACATACTATTCTCCTTTGGTTACTTAAATATGACCTAATTTGGTGCAGAATACCCTTGATCATGAGATAGAGCTGGTGATTTATGGGGGTCTTGTGGAGAAGAAGAGGAAAGTGGTAGGAAAAGGAAGGGAGAAGAGGTAGGTGAAGCCTCTGAAGGCTTCCTTCTCTGGAGGGCTGGAGGCAGATGAGTGAACTAGTTACAATCTGACATCAACTTTTAAACCTGGCTCATACTTGCATTTTTTAAATGGCTAATAAATCAGAAAATATTAAAGAAAAAAATTAAAGACTGCTGCATGACACTAAATTTAACTTATTCCAAATAAGCATAAAATCTTACAAAATGTATATTTTGAATGGAATGTTTGAGGAACTTCTTTGAAGGATGAAAGAAAGTATCATTTCTCATCCCTAGTGTTGATTCAATCATGTCTTTGAAAAAGAATTACTCCCTATATCTGGACTATTTGGAGAAATTTTATTAGGAATGACTGCATTTTTATTAAAGTAAATCTACCTAACTGTGCTCAATTTAACTGCAATTTGGTCACCATCTGAGTAACATAAGGTAAGTTTATTTCATTTTTCTTAGCTAACACAGGGAAAATTTTATTTTCTAATCTTTATTTTTTTTAATTTTTATTAGTACATGTTTCAGGCTGTCTGACCTTTAATCCTCCAGTTCTCCCAATTGTTTTAAAGCAGCTTCTTCCCCTTACAAAATCCATTCCTTCTCAAAATGGAGACATTTCTAATTTCTTGTCTAAATCCCAAGATGGCTGTTCTTTTAATAATCACATAGCTAACCAAATTGTCATATTCTGTAAAATAGACTTATAACCACTAAGGAAACTACTAAAATAGGATACTCTATCTTGCAGCATGCTTAGAGTGAAAAGGACTGTTTGAGTGGAAAGTGGAGAACAAAGAGGCAAGGCCACAAACTGCCACCCTGTTCCTAAAAGGGGATTGACAATCAAATACTCAGAATGAGCAATAAAATTTTGTTGTTCAGCTTTCCCACTGCTGGGAGAAATTATAACACACCCACAATTTAAAGAAGATGTGGTTTATTTGACTCAAGTTTTAGGGTGTTCAGTCCATGGTTGCTGATTCCAAGACAGATAACTCATGGCTGAAGAGCATGACAGAGCAAGCTGCTCACTTCATGGAGCCAGGAAACAGTACAGAGGAAAAGCACCAGATAAGAAGGGGCCAAGGACCAGGTTTATTCCCCAAGATCATGCGTTCATGACCTACACAGACACACTCAGAAGTGTACCTTACTGATCTGTTAAGCTTTTCTTAAGCCAAGTTGACAGTTGAAATTAACAATCACAGAAATGATAAAAATCAGTTTATTTTCAGGAAAAAATGGAGTTCTATTCAAAAAAACACAATGAATAAAACAATAACTGGTGAAAAAAATTTTCCCTCTAAAGGTCTTTCTCCAAAGTATATGTACGGGTCATTTGTTCCTATCGAAATTGAAATCACTTTCTCTATAAAATTTCATGGTTGTTCACTTTGCTGGTATGTTTTCTATGCTCTGTGGAAAGCAGAGTAAGCAAATGAAAGGTGATGGATGTAGAAAAAGTTGCTTTATTGCCTGTTTAGTTAAGTATTTTTGTATTATGTAATCTTCAGAGTTAGAAGAAAATATAAAACATACATGGTGATTTCCTTGTGTTTTCCTGTCTTTGGCTTGTATTTATTCAAGGAAAATGAGAGATTGATTGATATAATCAGAGTTCAGTGGTATATTTTTCTCCTTCCAACACATCTGTCAAGAGAAATCTTATTTCTCACATTTATTCTTCTGTATAACTAAGAAAATTGAAATTGAATAAGTTTGCTCTTTACCCTTCTGATCAGGATTTAAAAGTAACTGAAGTGGTAATGTATAAGTCTCCATTTCCATTTCTGAGAATTATCCTTGGAGAGGAGAAGCTATTAATAAAAAATCTTGTATCCAATGCTGGGAACTGGAAAAAGTGGGGGAAATAGAAAATGCTATTAGCTGAAGGACTCTTCCATAAAGAATATATTGCTAAATAGACATTTTCATGATGCCTTGAGACCCACTTTCAGCCCTTCTGACCTTGCCTAAGGAATGAGAACAATGTACATACAGGGGAACTGTATGACCAAGTCATGTCACAGTCATTATCAGCTAATTGCATCCTGAGAAAAAAGGTTTCCATTGTGAGAATCAATTCCCTTTAAGCTAAGAGTGGAAGATTCAGAGATGAATTAGTAACTTTTTTTTTCATTTTTTGTTTAAATAAATAAGCCTATTTACATTTCTGATGTGTAATTTTAATACTGTTTAATTCAGTGGAAGTAAGCAGTAGATTAGAGAGTGCCAAAAGCTGTAAACGCCAGTAAATTTCCAAAAATTCCCATGTCACATGTTAGCCCCTGGAAAGAACACACCACTCTATGGCAAGGTAGTGAGCAGGGTGGTTCCGGGCTGGGGGGAGTGCATACCATCAGTGGCTGTTTCACTGGAGCAAGGTCCTCTGCAAGTTGAACTATTTGTTGTAGCAAATTCAGGGAAGAATTAGGACATAACATTTTTCTGCCAGAAATAATTTTTGTAGACTTCTGTTGCATGTTAATTTTCCAGGAGCATACACTGAGAAAGAGTTTCACATGCTGGATAATTATTGGAGCATATGGAAGGGGAAGGAGACAGCACTGGGAAGAGAAAGAGGTGAAGGGTAAACAGTCCCAACCAAGTCTCAGTCCACCGCACGAAGAGCTCTGAAGCATATGTAGCTTCATTAGTGGATGAAAAGGGCCAGGCCTTTACCCACCACTATGGTAAGTCCCTTGTGAACTGCCTTGAGAAGTCTACCCCATAAGTGAATTAGCCCTCCACACCTTCAGCAAATAGTAAAGAAGTGAAAAGCTGGAGGCATCTGCTGACAAGTTGCAACAAGATGGTGACAAATAAGTTGGATTTCAATTTAATTGATTTGAGGGCTGCCTGGGTGATCAGTAAAGTACACTTCCGGGTCCCTGTGTCTGGGTCATGGAGGAATGACTTGAGGTTCACATCTGGTCTCTAGCCCCTTCCTTTTTGACATTGTCCCTTTGCTCTTCTTCCTAGCCACCATAAAGCGAGCAGCTTTATGCCACCACATCCTTCCATCGTTATGTCCCTGTTTTAGAGCTCACTGACCACTGGCTGAACCCTGTGCAATTGTGAACCAAATAAATGTTTCCTTTAAATTGTATAGGTATTTTATCCCAGTGACAAGAAAGCCAGCAGAAAATTTGTACCAGAGAAGTAGTGTCATTGCTATACCCGACCATGTGGCTCAGAAGCATTTGGCAATGGTTTGGAAAGTTTTGGAGATATGGGCTAGAAAAACCCTAGGATGTTATAAGCCAAGCCTAATGGGTAATTCTGGTCAGAATGCAGACGATCAGAATGCTGATAGGAATGTGGACAGCAAATGTTAGGTTCATGAGGTTTCACTTGAGAATGAGGCCTCTATTAAGAATCAGACTAGAGGCCATGTGTGTAACACTGACAAAATTTTTTCCATATCGTGCCCATGTCCCTAGACTTTATGGGAAGCTGAATTTTAAGGTAGTGGACTAATTGATCTACTGGAGGAAATTTGAAGACTGTCTGATGTTCAGACTGTGACTGCTTTTAGCCAGATTTATAGTGAGAATTAGAAGCAAAAAACAGAGCAGAAGCTTAAATTTTGACCCCAAAACAATCACATGTAAAGTTGAGTGCCAAAGGAGGTACCATTGTTGAGATTAGAGATGTTAAGAAAAAAAAAAAACAAGTACTTTGTACATTGCCAAGAAGAAAGATGTCTTGAGGGCATCTCAGAAATCAGCAAGACTCCACCCACAGCAAGCTGCAAAAATGTCACTGTTTCCTTTGAGAAGAGAAACCCTGGATCTCCCGCTCAAGAAGGGCCGCATCAAGAATTATTTCCCACTATTTGTTCCACCGTGCTCAGCTGTCTAGGCACTCAGGCCTTTGCATCCATGGTCCACATGAGCCTGGCCTGGTTACTGGTTACACTGGTGGCTGACTATGTCATTGTCCATGTGATGCTGGTTTTACCAGCCTGTAGCATGCTAGAGTTATGGGTCACAGAAGCTTCTACCGAGGCATCAAAGAAAGCCATAGAAGACCAAGGAATGTGCCCTGCCTCCAAAATGGATGTGTGAAGTTGTGGGAATAAGGCCAAAAATGCCATGGAGATCCCAGCTAGTTGGAGATGCCAAGGACATAGACTGTCTGCTAAGGAAAACTACAGGCAGTGAGCAGAACCAGAACCAGCCCAGTAGGGAGGCTGTGTGGGCGACAGCTGGCAAGGTCATTGGCCCGGGGCCACCCAAGCCCTTGGAAGTCATATCTTACCTAGATGCTGGACATGTTGCTATAGTGGTTAATGTTTGCCTATTGGGTCTCCGTCTTTATTTGGCCTAAATATTTTCTATCATCCATTCCTATCTCTGTGAATATTTGGAAAATAAAACTTGCTTTATGAACTTTACAGAAATTTATGGGTAAGAGTTAGCCTTGAGTCTCAGAGGAGATATTGGACTTGGGTTTTGAACAAGTTTGAAACTGTTGAGACATTTGGGAAGGCATTAGTGTGTTTTGGTTACATGCCAGAGAGTTATATTAAGCAGGCCCTTGTGTTTATTTGGAGATTAAATATGTTTTTATGAGATATGATTAGGTATCAGTTTGATAGTGTAATGTAACACTTAAACTGAATTGTCAAACTGATCGGATTGAGAGCTGTCCAAGGGATTGGTAAAGCACATCTCTGGGTATATCTGGACAGGAGACTGAGGTATAACCTTGGGTACTCTTATGACTTGTGTCTAAATGTCTCCCCAAAGCCTCATGTAGTCACAGGTAGGTGCTTTTCAGAGGTGGCTGGATCTGAAATATTTACAAACTATAAGCCAAATAAATCTTTCCTCCTTTAACTTGTGGGTGTAGGGTATTTTGTCTTAGCATTGAGAAAACTAAGACAGGTACTGTCTGGTCCCTAGCCCTTTCCTGCTGTGCTTCTCAGCCACCATGATGTGAGCAGTTTTGTTCTGCCATTTCCTTTCATGGGAACATCATTACTCATGATGTTCTTTACTTGGAGCCAGATGACCATGAATAAACCCTCTGAAACAATGAGGCAAATATACTTCTTTTCCTTTAAATTATGGGTATCATGTATTTTAACCCAGTGACAAGAAAGTTGACTAATTCAAATCCATACATTAAAAGAAGATGTGAAGAGTGAATTTCTATATTTATTACAGCCCCTCCCGTGTAATGATTACAGCTGGTGTTCAGCTGGAATTAGATGGGCACATGAGAACATTCTCATCTTTCTTTAACCTTCGAGATCAGGATCATTTAGTTTATCTGGTTGGGGCTCAAGTAATAAATAAGCACATCTAATCTCAGAGATTTGGGAATATATAATTTTAATGTTATTCTTCTTCAAATTTGGGTACATAAATTAATTAAAACATTTTTAATTTCCAGTCAAGCATGGTTTTTATGCATACCTTAGATATTTAAAAACCAGTTTAATTTCACTATATAGTTTGTCTGAATTAACTCTTGACTTCATATGAGTTCATTGAATCTACTCTTGGCTTTGACAAGCAGATCTGATTTATCAGGCCAGAGGATTGGTAAAGCACATTTCTGGGTGTATCTGGGCAGGTTTCAAGTCCAAGATACATCTCTCTTTTACGAAGCGGTTTCATAAGTGAGTGATGTTTGAAGGATGATTTACTGAATAATGTCATCAGACACAGAAATTGTTGATGCTGACCCTACAGAGTACAGCGTACCAAGTGTTCAGTGGATTTAGCATATCCACTTCAAAATGCTGGCAGAACACAAAGAGCCTGTGCGACCGACAAAGAGTGGACTATAAGAGCTCCACTGGAAAGAGCCCAGGTGCTTGAATGGTACCCTCTTAATGGATTTTTATTAGAATTTATATTGTTCAAGTGGCTTTAACATAAAATGAGGTTGTGTGAAAGTTTAAAAAGAGGGCTAGATCTCCTCCCTGAAGTTTTTTTTTGGCTAGTAAAAATTACACTGTCTCTCTCTCCCTGTCTCCCTCTCTCTCTCTCTCCTCAGAATTCTCTACTTTGAAACTTTCACATCTGAATGAAGATTATTTCAAACATCACAACATACCTGCTAGTGCACACAGTACTTAGCCCTCCCTTGGCCAGTTGTGATTTCAGGAATGTTTTGTTGTTGTTTTCGATTGGCTTGGTATAGTTGGCCAATTCCATCTTAATTATCCCTACCTATTTGGATCTTTAAAAACCGAACAGACATTTCTATAACCTGGGGGATATGTTCGACCTTATTGGCTAGAGTATAACTGATCTTGAAATTTTTCCCATCATATCAGTATAACGATGACTCACTTCATTTCAGAAATAAAAACTTTTTATATAATCCATCCTCCCTGCAAATGGATAGCAGAAAATTTCTAAAATATCTAGGTATGGCATGCTTAGGACATAAGCATTTTTTCAAATATAAGATGTCATTGATTACAACATGAAAACTAATTTCATAGATGTGAAACTCATTGAAAAATTGATGAAATGCAGCAAAGTACTACAATACACTTGCTGCTCCAAGTATTATTTTTTCAACAAATTTTAATTAATAGAAGTTCTTACAAGTATTATATTCACAATCCCTGACTTATCATTGCATATAGCAAACTATAACATAACAAGAATACAACAAGTATAAGTATCCCTTTGGTGATGTCTGTATAAACAGATATAACACTACCGTTCATGAGAGTAAAAAAAAAATTTGGTAGCTTTCACAGTCAGTTCATTCATAGTAAAAATGTTTACTAGAAATCACAGAATTACTATAAGTCAAAACTAAACAGAATGCAGCATCACCATTCAAATAGGAAGCAAGTATATTGATCGGACAGCTGCAGAGTACAGCACAACAAAATACAAACCTGGACACTTAAGTGTTGTAAAATTTCAGCAAAGGAGTATTGTGCTGATTTGTCATACCAGCAAGAAGATTCTCCTTTCATAAAAATATCAACTCATCCTGTCAAAAACAAATAGAAAGCCAAAAAGAGAGAGATACTTTATGCTGATTATTTAATGTACTCATGGTGGAATCGTGTTCTTCTGAGTGGACTGCACCTATTTTCAATAAAATACTGATTTCTATCAAATCAAATGCCTTCTACTGCCTTCTATGAAATACTCCTTTTCCAAAAAGAGTATTTGGTGTATATGTCTAGAGAAAAATCCACCTTGTGTATTCTTGAGCTCTTTCTTAAAAGCTGGGGTACTTCAGAAACTGAATTGTAGAAAAATACTTCTGGACTCTTGAGAGCTCGTTGGGAGGTTCCAGCAGGGAACGCAGCTATGGTGGGTGGTCGTCCTCTTCCACCATGCGCTCTGCTTTGGGAAGGACAAACGCGGAGCGGTGAGGGAGGGAGACACCCACCCAGCCAGCCAGACCAACCACATCAACCCCGGCGATCAGTGGGGTGGCAGATGTCGCAGGCAGGTCACCCTCACACCTGTGGCCTCTTAGAATGAGTGCTTGCATCTTCAATATCACACAAGGTCACAGTCCTTGTCATAAGAATGGTCACAGTCATGTTCTTGCAGTATACATGTAAAAAATGCCACTCATCCATGTCCTATTATTGTGTCAGTCCCTAGTTTAGACCATGAACAAAGGTGAAACTTTAAAGAAATGCTACTATTATTTGTGTCATGAGGAGCACTAAGAGCCACACAAACATCTCTGCTTCCAATATATATGGGCCATCTAAACAAAAATTATTTGGCTTTATGATAAGGAAAGCACAAAATTCTGCAATAACAAAAAAGAACACTTACCACAATTATATTTGTCTATCAGTATCTAATGAAAAAGAAATGTTTAGATAAACAACACAACTAATGTGCTGTTCTTTAAGAGTAAAAATGAAAGATAAAAACATAAAACAGAGTAGAAGGGAAAAAATGGAAACACAGCTTTTGTAAATAAGGAGGGAGGAAGGGTTGCAGGGAGGGGTAGGGAACAGGAAAAAAAGGAGCAGCAAGATACGTCATGGACAGGTACAAATCCCCTATGATGAATGTTATCACTATGTACATCTAAAATGTACCATTAAAATAAAATTAAAAAAAAACACTATGAAAAAAACAAAAACATAAAACATAACAATAAAGATAGGAGGAGTGAACAGCTGGAATTGTTTTCTGTTCTTTGACAGTGACGCATGCCTCAAAATCATTTTGGAAAGCAGTGAAAAGACAAAGCTACCTGGAAACTATTTGCAAATGAAATAAAATGAAATGAGAAACAAAGACTTGGAGAATCACCTTTTGTGACCTCTACACTTGTGTTTTGATATTACCTTCTGGAAGTTCATCATGAAGTGGGAACGAGTGAATCAGCTCCAAGAAAGTACAATCATTAAAGAGAGAAACTAAAACAAAAAGTTGAATTGACCCATTTATTTTTTTGTCCCTTTTCACAGAGCCCTTCCCCCTTCTGTTGTTTCCTTAATATTCCCATTATAAATATGAAAAATACATTATATTTTTCTACTTCCATCAATATCTTTTGTGTAGTATTTACTGTTGTGATATTGTTATTTTGTCCTTTAGTATACAAAAGAACAAATAAAATATGGCAACACATAATCTAAAAGCCTGTACTTTATAGGCTGTAAGTGCAATACATCTCTGGTGACAAAGAAGAAAGAATTATTATAAAACTCTTCACATTTACTTTTTCCCTTTTTTTCCCTGGTATGACTTTATAAGAAAGTTAAAGTGGTTACTCAAAGGATTTTTGTAATAAACCATCACCATTATTTAATGTTTGTTCTGTGTGCTAAATTGACGCTGGCTTTGACAAGTTGATATATTTCCTAAAGTTACTAAAAGATAATTAGATACACTAGGCTGCAAATCTTCCTATCACAGAGATTCTATCTAATCTAAATTTCATAAACCTCTGAGATAACAGTATATTGACAAATTCTAATAGAGAGAAGGAAATAGTCAATCATAATAATGGCAACAATAGTGTCATAATTCAAAAGTAGTACAGTACTTTATATTTAGCTATTTTTTAAATAAAGCTATTATATTTATATGCTGCAACTTTTGATGTTTCTTTCTTTCTGTGCTGGAACTTATTTACGTTACAGTCAAAGAAATCTATATTCAGGTAACTACATCATTCCCGAAACACAAAAATTAAAATGAAACAAAACAAAACAAAACTTAGCCTTCTGGTATGGTAACAAGGATTCTGTGTCTGGCCCAGCTACTTTCATCTCTAAACCACCGTCCTATACATGTATCCATGTCTGCCATAGCCATGCTACTACCCAGACAGGAAATGAACAGCTGCAGCTCTACTTCCTGGAAAACATCATCCAGCAAAGTAACCAGACTACTGCTGTGTAGAGGAGTGATTCCGTCAGCACTTCAGTGAGATGCACAAGAAGAAGCATATATCTTAGGTTTGTGAGAAAGTAATAATTAGCAGGTCTGGAAAGAAATATTAAAAGATACACAAACACACACACACAGGCCCGTACAAATCATAAGACACGCAATGCATGAGCACATGAATTTACACAAACCTGTACACATACAAACACTATCAGAAGTCAGAAGACAGTCATTACACATGCAAACTGACTGAGCTCACAACTAAGTGCAAAGAAAGTCGATACTCCCCATAAAAGTCTGTCTGTGCGCTGATGTCTACCAAAGCATCTAAAGTGTCAGCAGCAAAACTCAGAATGCAAATAAATGAGAAGGGGTAACTTTCTTTTAACATTTACTGAAACCCTCTCTTCATATGAAGTATCATTCATTCACTTTTATCGTGTTAACTCTGATTTATCATGTTACACACGATACGCTAACATCGAATATCAAATGTAGATGATGAATCACTTAAGCAAAAGACATTCACATACTACTTTGGTGGAAAAAAGTTTAGGAAGCACTTTATGTAAATGTTCTCATAGTTGCTTCTCAGCTGACAGTGTCTTTAATACAGACACACTTTTAGTTAAAAAATATTCCAAAAACTATTATCTTCATTCTTACCTTCCCACACATAATTGTGTTCCCTCATCCCCTAAACTTGTTTTTCAGGATTAGAACACACTATTTATTTCTATTAGCTTCGAAAGACAAAAAAACTACTAAGATGCACTTCCAGCTGAGAAAGTCTATTTTATTAAGTTGGAATTCATGGCTAATAATAATGAAACCAAGAAGACGGGATGATTTGAAATGGATTTACAAAAAAGAATCCTTTTCTCACAAAGAAAACTTCTTGTACACACTAAAATATAAGAATCACTTGGGCTGGGGATTTAGCTCAGTGATTAGAGTGCTTGCCTTGCAAGCACAAGGACCTGAGTTCGATCCCCGGCACCACAAAAAAAAAAAAAAAAAAAGAATCACTCACTATATGAAATAGTCAAATTTATCAGACTTTGTAAAATTTCAATAGTTTGTAATAGTATATGCATCTTAAGATATATTTTGGCTTTCACTTTTACAGAACTAAATCATAAATTTAATACATTAGTAAATTAACAAATCCTTTGTGAGTGGATCTCCTATTAGTAATAGGCCAGGATTTATGAGAGAACTAGTAGTCTTTTAGTACTAAGTCTATGACAGTAGAAGCTGATAAAAAAGAAGTATAACCCATCTCTAGTGTAAGTTTCCAAAGTCCATCTAAGGGATCTCCTGGAACCAGTTGCCTGAGAGATTAAAAATAAATTAATTAAATTAAAAGACTTTCTGGTTTTTATCCACTTAACTTACATTTTGTACTTTACCCATATTTACCTAAGTAGCAGAAAAGATCACACTATCCAGGCTGTAAAATGAGCAGGACAATAACAGTATCTTACAGATGATCTCCCTGTGGAACTGATTAGATTACTTAGATGATTTTATTTAATCAGGATATTTTCATTCGAGAATAAAATTCTGAAAATGAATTGTCCTTTATTTGGTCACCCTCTTACATGTGTAGACCTAAGGAGAGGTTAAACCAGGATAAGATACTATGTAATGCATAAAAGACGTTTTTCCAAAGAAAGGAAGGATACTAATAATACAGAGAAGCCAAAGGCATAAATATGATGTGTGTGTACGACAGCTTCCCAAACAGCCTGGAATATGGAGTTGAGTAAGGGATAGAGGGCTGGAAAAGGTTTAAGGTGCATGCTAGAAAAGTGCATAGATTAGTAGGACTGGACCATTGACGACAATTCTGGTGAGAGCCCAGAAAGAAAGGAGAATAGTAGAGAAAGCTTCAGTCTTCTCAGAGAATAGTTAAGTGTTTGTGAAGAGAAAGTTGGTAGAAATACAAAGGATCTGGAGAGGTCTCAGAAGGAAATGATGAGCATGTTAAAGAAAAATGGAAATAACATCATCCTTATAAAGTAGCAATAAACTTGCCCAAATTGTGTTCATGTCCCAGTGCTTTGTGGAAGGTGGAACTCGTGAGCAATAAAAGGAAAAGTTTGGCTGAGGAAATATCTAAGAAAAGTGTTATAAAGAAACAGCTTAGTTTTCCTTGACTGTGTAAAATAAAATGCAAGAAGAGTGAACCGATTTACAGGTAGAACTGTTATTAACTTAATGATTTAGAAAACGTTCAGCCTATCCATATCGTGAATGAGAAACTATGTTTGACACACAACACTAAGCATGTGACGAGATACCTGTCACAATTAGTCATCTCTCTGAACAAAATGCCAAGACCTGTTGTCTAGCATAATGAAAGAAGGACCGGAAAGATTGTCTTCCCTCTCAGGCCCAGCATTCAAGAATCCAGCGACTTCAAGGTTTCTACAGACAGCCCCATTAGTGCAATGATCAGCAGAGCCGAGGAGCTAGGAACTCGAAATCCCAGGCTGGTAACAGCCCTACCAGGTACACAACAGGTACACCACAGACGCACAGACGCAGATCACTGTAGAGAACCAGAGAGAAGGTGGGAATTAGGCACAAAGCTGCTGGAGAGCTGGGGCAACCCCAGGATGGGGGTGGTTGGACAGGGCTGCCTAAAGATTTGGAGAGCCTCCTTTGGCCAGCAAATCTGCAGGGGATCCCAGTGTGTCCGGCAGGCTGTGTTAGTGGGCCAGTAGGCCTCAAGGGAGGAGCACCAAGCTGAAGAGGATTATTCTCAGCTTTATGGTTTTAGATTTGTTCAGAATTCATTTCTCCTTTCCTATTTCTTCCTTATGGAATGGGAATGTCTGTCCTATTCCCTGTACCACCGTTGCATTTGGGAAGCATATAACTTGTTTGGTGTTACAGGTTCACAGCTAGAGGGGAACCAAACTCACATTGAGTCCCATCTATATTTGAATTAGATACTATTTAAGCAAAACTCTGGACTTTATACTTGTGAGTTGATGTTAGAACCAGTTAAAATTTTGGGGGCTGTTAAGATAGAGTGAATATATTTAAAAGGATATGAATTTGGGGGATCCAGGAGTGGAATTCTATGATCTGGGGTTTTGTTACCTCGAAAAACGTATATATTGAAGCCTAATCCTCAAAGTGATGCTAAATCACAGATGGGGTCTTTGGGCGGTTGTCAGATGAGGGAAAATCCTTCATGAATAGAATTAGGACCCAGTAAACAAGTGAAGTAGAAAGTTGTCTATCACCAGACATCATATTTGCTAGGACTTTGATTTTGGATGTGCCAGGCTCTCAAACTGTGAAAACTAAATTTCTGTTGTTCATAAGCAAGACTTTTGCTGCTGGTCTCTGGAGAAGCCCAACTGAAGAGAGGCTCAGATCTCACTATACAATCAGAACCAAATTGCTGGCCATAGGATAGAATTGCCATGGAAATAGATGGGCCAGGCCCAGTCAAAGCTTCAGATGATTGCCAGCCCAGCCAGAATCTGATTAAAACCTCAAAAACAGCATGAACGAGAAGCTGCCCAGATAGACTCTTCCAAATTCCTGACCCGCAGAAATGGTGCGAGATACTAAATAATTACTGTTGTTGCCCGTGGATTTTAGGTTGATTAGTTATATAACAACCAACAACTCATACACTGACTTACAGCCACCAACAAAGAAGAAAAATGTAATAGGCTTATGAATAAGCCAGACAAGCAGGGATTAGGGAAGAAACCTAACAAATCAAAAAAGTATTTATAAAATGCATGTAAATAGTGAATCAGTATTACATTAAATGAATAGGCTTTGGAACTAAACTGCTTGGGTTAGTATCCTGTTCTACTTGTGAACTTCAGCAAATCACTTATCTCTTTTAAGGATAAAATCATTTTATATATAAAATAGGATAAAGATGATACCTAAATTAAGGTTAGTTATAAATAGTATATGACATTATCCAAAAAATGCTTAGGACTTCTAGTGTCATACATATATGTAACAGACAAATATAAACATATATAGACAATGCTATACACCCATATACTCATTTCTTATAACTTCCTTATAAAATATGTGCTACTATACTTCATTTTACAGATGAAGAAACTAAAACTCAACGAGAAAGGCACAGAGCTAGACTTCAAGTCCAGTTTGTTTCCAGTGTTAGCACATTCAATGCTTATAATAACCCCTAATTATGTCGTGCTTTCTAAACACTCGATATTATCTAGGAGTCATGCTAGTTGAGGTTGGAAATAATATACCCGTTAGAGTCTTCTCTTGAGTAAAAATTTATTACTCACAGTTCTGGAGGTTGAGCTGTTCAAGAGCAAAGCATAAGCAGATCCCATGCTTGAGAAGAGATTGTGTTTTGCTTCCAGGATGGTGCTTTTCTGGCATCTGCTGACATGGCGGAAGAGGTGGACGGCCGTATCCTCGTGGTAAAAGGGTGCACTACTACCAGCTCCAGTCAGGCATTCTTTACACAGCGCTACTCTCCTGTCTGTCTATAAATTAGTGGGCCTGCTGATGGATAATTCAGATAATAATGGCAGAAAAGCTTCATCTTGTCTGCTAGCTCCAGGTAATCAGAGGTGGCTTCCTGTAGCGAAGGGGAGGTGGGTACTCAGCTGAGTCGAGTTTAGTCAGATACACCAAGACCGGAATGGAGTAAGATCTGCAGGTACCACTGTGACTCTTGTTTCTTAGATACAATTTATTTTGAAAGAATCATTTTCTTTGAAAGAATTTTTATCTTCTATTTTTATTTTCCATATTTTGGGGAGCCAAAAGGAAATGAGGAAAAAGAATTCAGGAGAAACAAAGAAGAATACAGATTAAATACAGACACGTAGAAGTTGCCAGGTGACAGCAATGATAATTAGTTGTTTTGCTTCCAATGTTTTCACTTGGTCCTTATTTAGCTTCAATGTGCAATAAATCTTCTGCATCTGAAGTGTGGAAACAAATACAGTGCTTATTAGAATTAACATGTCAAAATGACTCTGATTTGCAGTTATGCAGTCAATTCGCCATATCTTAGCTATGAAAAACTCACAAGTTAATCCTTCTACAATTTAATGTCTCCATTTTAAAAGTATGCTTAATAATGGTACCTACAGGGGTTGGGGATTTAGCTCAATGGTAGAGTGTTTGCCTAGCTAAGTGCAAGTCCCCGAGTTTTATCCCCAGAACTAAAAACAAAACAAAACAAAGCAAAACCCAATAATAGTAATGGTGCCTACTACACACAGGTGTTTGTAGGATTTAGTGAAATAATATACAGAGAATATAAGAAGCAATCAATAAATTTTAACTACTACTACAATGATGATGAAGGTAAAAATGATGCTTTTCAACATAGCCCTTTTATCCTTTGCAGAAAATTTTGAACATGGGTAAAGCACTTTAAGTATTCTTGATGTGTTCAGGAGAAGATCTATATAGTTGTCTTTGAAGTAAATTAACTTCATGGGGCTGGAGATTTAGCTCAAGTGGTACAGCGCTTGCCTAGCAAGTGCAAGGCCTTAAGTTTGATCCTCAGCAGCCGCCCCCACATACAAAATTAACTCCATTAGAAGACAAGAGAAAATAAAAGCTGTCAGTGTAGCACATAACCATAAGGAAAAATTTAAATGATAAAAATTGAAAAAATATTTCTTCAGGCATTTGGCATCATTGATATTCACTTAATATCATCAGTGCCAGACTTCTGTTTGCTTGGAGGACTTTAGTTGGAGATATTTATAAAAGGGTGTACATATTTCTGACAATATATAAAACAATTAAAAGTTTTAAAATTTAAAAAGAAATGTAA
>PVJO010019982.1:0-27474 GCA_004026905.1 Hystrix cristata
GACACAAAATTCTCCACTTCCCAACCTATGTTTCCGTCCTCCACCCACTCTAGTCTGGCATCTCCCTATTATCCTACTAACACATCTCTCATTAAGGCCACCAACGATTCCCATAGTTACTCAGACATTCAGTAGCATTCAAAATGGTGGCCACTCCTTCCTTCTTGAAAAACTCTTCTCCTTTGGCTATTTTAACCTCATGCTTTCCTGGTTTTCCTTCTGCTTTCCATTACAATCTTTCTGAAATTCCTTTTCTATACATCCTCCAAATGTTGAGGAATTTTAAGGCTCAATCTTAGGCATACTTCATTTTCTACCCTCTTTCCCTACACGACCTCAACAATTCTCCTGGAGTTAAATACAAGTGTTAGACTGTTAACTCTGAAATTTCTATCTCTAGTCTATGCTTCTCCTCTGTAATATGTAGGCAAATATCTAAGTTCCTGCCTGACATCTTCACTTGGATATCTCACAGAAAACTGAATATACTATATCTAAAGCAGAATATATCGCCTCT
Source organism: Hystrix cristata (assembly GCA_004026905.1). NCBI lineage: Eukaryota > Metazoa > Chordata > Mammalia > Rodentia > Hystricidae > Hystrix > Hystrix cristata. The sequence continues at coordinate 518 of PVJO010019982.1, forward strand.
CTATTTCTGCCCTCTAACTTCAGTTTTACCTTTGTAATTAACTATTTATCTAGGAAATCATAGGAGAGTAAGAAGAAACACAGGAAGACAGGAAGGCACGAGGATGTAACTCCGTGGTAGAGGACTTACCTAGAACACACAAGGCCCAATGATCCAAAGATGAAAGAACAAAGTGTATGGCCTCTACTCACATTCTATTCATGACAACTAGCCATGCAACCCTACTTTGATGTAAGGCAATCCAGGAAGTATAGTCTCTGACAGGGAAGTTGTCCAGCATACAAAGGGAAACACAAATCAGTGGTGGTCAGCTAGTGGTCTCTGACACAGCCAGCTAAACCAAGGAAACTAGGATTGTAACTGTTCTGAGGAAGATTAAAGATCTTAGGAGAAATTACAAATTTTTTTTAAAAAAAAGAAGGGTTTTTCATGGGAAGAAAGACTAGGACATACAAGAATAGAGAGGGTCAATTGACTATTGAAGTACTACGATACACTTATGAGGGAATTTATCTCAAATCTTTACTAGTCAACCTACCTGAAGCCCTTGGACTCCTGTGGGTTGTATCTCCCAAGGAAATGAGAAGGACCACCCCTCCAGAGACTATCATGGAAGATAAACTGGAAAATGAATCTCTACAAACTCCCACCAGTGTTTGAAATGAATGTGCACACAAATATGTGCTGACAGTTGCAAGGAAAAGGTAAATAATGAAGTACCTCCAGAAAATGACGCTGTTGGTTAATTGTTCCCTCACTCTCTTAAGTTCCGTTGGGTGGCTGTTACAAATGAAGATATTAGTTAATGTAGTTTTCAAGGTAGCCTAACATCTTACCTCGGGATACGGCGGTATTGTATAGTGAGCTGCCAGAGAATAGAATGGCAGGTAATAAAGAATTGAGTGTTCTAAACCTTCTTTCCTCTTCTTTTACTTTATGTTCCTATTATGCAGAAGTAGGTCATGAACACAAAGAGCACCTTATTTAAGTGTAGTAACAGAGTAGCTGGCAAGGCCTATCCCTGGCTTGCAAAAGACATAAAAATTACAAGGTCATGAAAAAGTATGGCTCATAGAAGGCACATAAGGGTCACAAATAAAACTGAATTGGCAGCCACAAGTTCTTGGGTCTCTGAGAAGTTTGGCTTTCAAACAGAATCAGGGAAGACTCATTGGCCACACCACGATAGAGAACATGTGCTGGAAGGAGACGTAATGTCATGTCAGGTAGAAAACAGTTGAGTCCCCAACCCTCAATTTCAAGGATCTAAATCTTCCTCGGGATACAGAGTTGAGGCTCACTCAGCTCTAATAAGATGCTCTGTGGCTGTTAAGATTGAAAATAAACAGCTACTGGCAGTTTTCCACAGTTCAGGGTGACTATGGAACATGTTCTCACCTACTTAGTCACAACAGAGACTTCCAACTAGGTTACCAGGGAAACAGCCTAGAAATCAAAGACATAGATGAAATTATTAAAACCTACTAATCCAAGAAGGAGAAACACTGATCATTTGAATAGTTTTCTACTGAGACTGGTGATACTCATCTTGGGGCAAGATACTCATCTCAGGACAGGAGATATTAACATCTTTTCCTACATAGTTTATGAGCTGTGATATGAGGCTTATCTCAGTTATAAGTTTAGGTTCAGAACTGTAGCTTCATCCTGTTGATTTATTGATGTATGATTTATAATATATATTAGATGTGCTCAAAACAACTATGTTAATTACCGCCCCTCAGGTAATCTACTTTTTATTTTGGTGTAGTGTCAGTAGCTAGTATAAGAATAATTGTTGGCAGGAAAATCTGCCATTTAACCAATATTCAGTACATCTCATATCTTATTAATGGATGGTCATGACCATAGCACAGAACTGTAGGCCACTGTGTTCAAAACCTATTCCCCAGGAATTCAGGGAACATTCAGCTGAGTCCTGGGACATCACTACCACTGGAATGAGCATAAGGAAAATTCCTGCAGCCAAAACACTTTTGTTTAGGCAAAGAAGGAAACTTCCTAACGTGTGTAACATAGTATCTTCCCCAAGTCCCACCTTCCTGAAAGTAACTCTTTCACTAATCTTATGGACACTGCCCTTCCTAACTTCTCAGCCTAAAACTATCAGCCTAGAGTCATTCTTTTGCTTTAGATAACAAATATAGAGTAAGCATCTCCCGAGAAATAGGAAAATGGAAGTCCAAACCCAAAGAAGCCACTTTGGTTGTTGACAAAGACCACTTTGGTTGTTGACAAAGAAGATATGGGATCACCAAACTGATATCATGGGTGACAGCAAAGCCTCATAAAACTCAGCAAGTAATCATGGAGGAGTAAGAGGCTCTCTTTTCAGTGAGAAAATGCTGGAGAAGTGGCACGAAGATTAAGGAATCTCTATCTCCTAGACTGCCTCTCTAGAAAGAAAACAAGTTTGCATACACTCAAATTAACTAGGTCTACTGAACAGGAAGGGGATTCATTCCTGTAGTAGCCAGCTCCTCTTCCTGATAGCCCCTCTTCCCCTTCCTTTCCCTTGCTCCAGATTCTCCATCTACTTCTCATTCCTGACCAACAACTTCAATAAATGCTAAGTCTAGGAAAAAAACAATCATGAGCAGTAGACACTTCTAGTCTCCATTCCTTATTTCATCCTTCCACAGGGGATCTCAATTTTGTTTTGTGAGTTAATATGCCCAGATTAAAAATATCCACCATCCTAGCCTCCTGCAGCTTGGAAAGGGAAGAACAGTGAGATGATGTATCAATTCTTACACAGATGATTCAAGGAGGAAAGCTCCTGTTTTCCACATTTTAAAAATGTAAGTGTTAGTTAGCACAACTCTTTCACTTTTTCCCTTTCCTCCTTCTTCCTTCCATACAGCAGGTACAAAATTGTATATGGGCAAAATGTGAGAACTTTGCTATGTCCTTATACCAAGAGTAGGAAAATCACGCCTTTAACATGGAAGTAGGAGACTAGAAGGAGCCTTGGCCCATAAGTTTCCCAATCTACTACCATGAGACTATTTGCTACATGAGAACAATACAGCCTTCAAAAATGGGGGGAACTATGACTTCTGTATCAGTCAGAGTTCTACTACAGAAACAGACCATAGGCAGTCCATATGAAGAGGCATATTGCAAAGAACTGGCTTAGAGAGTGTGAAGACTGGCTGGGCACGTGCGAAATCCTAAGGCAAGCCTTCACAAAAGCAAGCTTAAACAATCTCTGCAGGAGCTGACTGTGCAAACCTACATGGTTACTGTAATGCCCGGCAAAGGCAAAACAGTAATCACATAGCCTGAAATCTTTAGCATCAGCTAGTTGATCAGGGTAACCCTAAAACTGAAATAGAAGGGCACTGTACTGAAATTTTACTTGATTTGGACCAGAGGAAAAACTCTAGGGATTGTGAATAACAATTTAATTTGAATCACCAAAACAGAAGGTCACAGCCCAACAATCCATCCCAGGCTTGACACAGTTCATAAGCCCAGATCTCTCTGAGTAAAGGGGAGGGCAGATCCCTTTGAGAAGGGATGAGTTATGGTTCCAAAGGTGTTTACTGTTAATCTTTCTAACCTTACTAAAAATATTCCTGAAGCTACTTACTGGAGTAATTGTGCAATGAAGAAGGGGAAATAATCAGACTTTCAGAGGCATTAGTTTCAGACTCTACACTGAAACTAATTCCCAGACACCTCAGTATCTCTGTTCTCCATCCACCAAAGTAGGAGTTTTGTGAAAGTCAGGTAAGCACCAGAGTTTCCCTCGGCTCCATGTTTCAGTGGGCCCAGGAGTTATGAACACAATGACTGTGTAAAATAACTGTGGTAATTTTACCATTTCAAGAATAATTACTTGGAATTGGAACTGGAAGAATCTCCACAAGTAACCCACAAAAGGAGGCCAATTACTGGAAGAAAGGCCACGTGGAAGCCACCAGAATTGCCTTTACTGAGGAAGATAGTAAACCAAAAGTAATACCACAATCCTGTAGACATTGTAAACATCAGTGTTGGGACCAAGAATTTGATAGAGTAGGGCCCTGATTCCCAATTCCTAACACATCCCTATTCAGCTCATCTGAATAAGGAATCTGAAGGAAACAGATCTCAGAGAAAGATTGTAGACTATCATACATCTAATCAGATGGTAACGCCAATTAAAGCTGCTCTTCTAAATATGTTTTCATTGATATAACAAGCTAACACATCCACTCATACTTGTTATGTGGATAATTGATCTGTAAAAATATTTTGTCTTTCAGTAGGAGCAGGAAAAGTTTGCTTTTAGCTAGAAATACTAGCAAAATAACCTTAATTGTCCTGCTTCAGATGTGTATCAATTCTACCCCCACTATGTGACAAGCATCTTTGCAGAGACCTTGATTTCCTTTTCGCTCTACATGATATCCATTAAATTGTTGTGATATTGATCTATCTGGATGGTAGTTACTTTAGACATATTGGTAAGATAGTAATATGCCAAAAGAGGGGAAATAAAACCAACAAAATTCCAGGGTCTGCCACCCCACTGAAATCTCTAGAAGTCTAGAGGTCCAGTTGTCTGGGGCAATGTCAAGATATCTCTTCCCAGGAGAAAAACAATTACTGAATCTTGCCCTCCCTACCAATATAAAAGAGGTGACAGCCAAACATGGCAGTGCATGCCTATAATCTCAGCACTCTGGAAGGCAGAGGCAGAAGGATCCAAGTTTGCATCCAGCCTGAGATATTCAGTGAGTTAGCAAAATTCTGTCTAAAAATTTTAAAAAGGAGGGCTGGGGATGTAGCTTAGTGAAAAAGCCCTAGGTTCAAATCTCCAGAACCACAAAAGAGGGGAAGGGAAGGGAAGGGAAAGAAAGGGACTGCAAGGAGGAGGGAGAGAGGGAAAAAGGAAGGAAGGAAGGAAGGTAGGAAGGAAGGGAGGAAGGAAGGGAGGAAGCAAGGGAAGGAGGGAGAGAAAAGGAAAGAAAGAGGCAAATACATATCCCACCCCACTTACAAAGTGACCCAAAAACATCAATTCTGAGTAGTGTTCAGAAAATAGAAGGCTCTGTGCAGGCCCGTGCTGCTGTCCAAGGTACTCTGCTAGTTGAACCAAATAATCCAGCAGATCCGAAAGTACTTAAAACGTTAGTGACAGTAACTGGAGGCTTTGGCAAGCCCTTAAGAGTGAATTGCAGTGAAAATCCTCGGGATTCCAAAGTTACATTCACTTTGAGAAGCACCTTTTAGGTTGCTTCTGAGCCTTAGTACAGACAAAATTGTCCAAATTACCAGCAACTTGAACTGCACACCACGAACTAAGTGTTGTCTATCTCAACAAGATATGAATTTGGGTGTGCACAGCAGCACTCCTTAACCAAATGGAAATGATATATATGAGATCAGTCTTAATCAATCCCTCAAGATACAAGCAAGTCATTCAATGAAATGATCCAAATTCCCATGGCCCCTAGTCCTGTTACATTAACTTCTTTCTCTCTCTAAACATCAGTAGCCTCTTGAAAAGTCCCCTGCAACCATTTGACTGAAGAACAAACTCAGTCTTGAATTACAGACAAATCCTGCACAATGTACAGACACCGTGTACCCTACCGTGAAGACTCCTGAAGGTGAAGGGAAATCATTCTAGTGGGTAGAACTTCAAGCAATACACCAGATTGATCTTTGTTTCAGGAAAGAGATGCCTGGTAAGATACAGATATAGAAAGAGATAGATATATATCACACACACACACACTCCAATTCATGAGCTGTGGCTAATGATTTGATGGGATGCTCAGGAACATGGAAGGAACACAAGTAGAAAATTGGGAGTAGGGTATCTAAGAAAGAGGTACAGGGAGCCCCATTTTCAAGAGGCATATAGGATAAAAATATTTGTGACTCCACTGAATGTTCATTAAAGAGTAATTTAGAGGGAGGATTTTAATAATCAGATGTGTCAAAAAGCCAGTCTGTGGATGTTAGTCATCCTTCCCCTGCCACCCCAGTCATTGCCCAGTGGCTTCATGAACAAGTGTCCATGGCAGCAAGGATGGAGGTTGTGCACTGGCTCAGCGACATGAACTTCAGCTTCTCAGGACTGACACCCTTGCAGCTACTACTGAGTGTGTGACCTCCCAGTAGCTGGCAACTATGCAAACAAGCTTGGAAGCAGATGCTTCTACTGCTGAGCCTCGAGATGACTACAATCTCACCTAATAACTGCACTGCAACCTGAGAACAAGCTCTGGGCCACGACCACCCTGCTGAGCCATTTCCTGGTCTATGACCCACAGAAACTCTGGTGTAATAAATGTTTGTTATTTGAAGGTTAAATATTGGACTAGTTTATTACACCATGCTGGATAGCAAACACCAGCATGAATAAAGCCTGGTTGAAAAGTCCCAGATAAACTATATGAGACAGTGATAGGGAGCACCAAGAGAAAACACTCACTACTTTCCATACTTCCACTTTGTATCTTGGCACATTTTTTAGTCTTATGTGGCAAATAGAATCATGCTTTGTGTTTATCATTGAGAAGCTGATTTTCAGGGTTTAATGTTCATTTTTATCTGAACATTAACATTTGAGGGCAAGGGACAGCTCCTCTCTACATACTGTCCCTTTCACCTTATACCCAAACACTATGATAATGATAGAAACTTACAAAAATAAAAGAAAGCGCACCATAGGGACAGTTCATCGAGCAATAGGGACAGATGTTGAATGTTTCTGACCTAGTAAGAGCCGGAAAAGAATTTATGATGGATATTACACTTAAAATTGAGAATTTATAAAACCATGACAAAATGGGGATGAATGGGGGAATATGTCTCCTTCTATTTTTTGCTCAATCGGATTAATTTGTCCTTCTGGTGGAATAGAACTCACCTATCTCTTGGTGACAAACAACTGACCTAAAATCAAACCCAACTTCAAAAGCTCTTTCTATCAGGAATATTTTTACTTGCGTGTGAGTCTCCTATTACCTGACACTCCAACAGAAAACACAGTCCTCTTCAATTTCCAGGTATAAACATATGTCTTTTTAATTGCATTTTCTTATTATTGTTGTTATTAAGCAAAAAATTAATTCTGTGTACATGCAACACAGTTTTGCTCTTTTTCTAACAATGAAAATGAGCCCTTGGAGAAATCATTACTGTAGACAGGTTTCTTTCATCAGAAAATCATTCTCTCCTATCTAGTAAGATACAGACTTTGTACCACACTAGCTCTAGAATAAAATCCTTATCTCAAGTCTTTAATACTTATTTCATTTTCCATCTTAATTCTTCAGCTAGTCACTATAAATCACTTGCAAATAAACTCTGGTCACTTTATTCACTTTTAGGTTTAAAGAAATCGCTCTAATTTTTACCTTGATATTATCCTACACAAATTTACTTTAATTTTAAAACAATGCACACTCTTCACTATGGCAGTGGTTATATCCTGCAAAGGATATATTAAACAACCCACCAGCATGATCTTCTGATCTAGTGGCACCAAGTGACTGGTGAGCTAAAATCAATTTGCCAGGTAATGAGACAATCTTCTTGGCCTATTTCCTTAATTAGTATTTTCCATATTTAATGAAAATTTTGACCTCACCTTTCTCTCTTCCTTTAAGTAAGCTATTAAAGACAAAAATAAAATAAAAAGCAACTGACCTTGGATCTTCCAGACCCATTTTCCAAAGTCTCCAAACTTTGCTCAATGTCATCTGACTTTGCTCTATTTAAGAGTGGTTAGTGGAGGCCCTTTAGCTATGCCAACAGCTCAGGAAGCCACAGCATTAGTAGTTACGAAATTAAACTAAGCTAGGAACACTGGTTTCAAAGTTTGCAGCAGTATCTAAGGCAGAATCATAGGAGAGGGTAGGCACTGAAGAAATGTAATTTCTTTTCATTATATTTAAGATAGGTAGGTATTGCATGATATATTTCTTTCCTGAGGCTGCAGGAACAAGTTAAACACACACACAGGTGGCTTGAGACAACAGAAAGTTACTTTCTCACAATTCTGGAAGCTAAAAGTCTAAAAGCATGGTATCAAAAGAGCCACATTCTTTTAGGAAAATCTACATAGAATCTCTCCTTGCCTCTTCTAGCTTTTGGTGGCTCTAGGCATTCCTTGATTTGTGGCTACATCATTCCACTATCTTATTCCACAGTCACATATCTTACCACCTCCTCTTCTCTGTATTTTTTCTCCTCCCTCTCAAATCTCCCTCTACTTTCCCCTTATAAAGACACTTGTCATTAGATTTAGGGCCCACCTGGGGAATCTACTTAATTTCAAGATCCTTGACTTAATTACATTGGCAACACATTTACTGTTGCTAGGAATTGACAGGAGTATCTTTTTTGGAGGGGGAGGGGATTACTGGAGATCGAACTCAGGGCCTTGGGCTTGCTAGGAAAGCACTCTTCCACTTGAGCTAAATCCCCAACCCCACAGATATCTTTTAGAAGGCCATTTTTCAGCTGAACACACATGTGCATATATGAAACTAAAGACATATGCACAATGGAAATCCACTCCTGGTGCTGGGTGGAGAATGAGATATTGGACCAACAAAGCATAACTACAGCAATGAGTACGTGTTGATGTCTGCTTTATGCTTATGACGTGTGATTCTGTAGGAACACAAAACTGAAAAAAAAATGGTGTGGTTTTCAAAGTTCTAGGGGAGAATTAAAATACCCTGAATTCTAGAAACTTGCTAATGTGACAGGGAGAAAAGAAAAAGCAAAAGAGCATATAGGAATATGAGTTAGAAATAACCAGGTTTGAATCCTGTCTATACTGAACTCCAGTCTTATAATCATGGATAAGTTACTTTAAGTTCTTTGATTTTTTAGTGTAAGAATAATACATCTTGTGGTAATAGCAATAACTTGGAGAGATGCGGAGAGGCGCACTGCCCACTGAAGCAGAGTCAGTTGTCTGGGAGAGCAGTAACTCAACAAAAATTCATTCTCTACTTGCTAGCGCTCTTAGGTGGTGAGTAACACTTTCTGCTTTATTGTATCCTCTTGAGAATGCTAAAATACAGTTTTGTTATCCTCAATTTACAGGCAAGAACAGAAGGCTCAAAGGAGGTGAGCAAGTTGCCCGAAGTCTCACTACTATTAACTAATAACACTTGAATCCAAAACTAGGTCTTTCTGACAACAATGTCTATTGAAATGAAAAAAGTGATTCAGTTAATGAATGAAAATTTAGTATCTGAAATGATCACGTATTTATTGTGCCCTGACTCAGTTTAATGCCTAGTGAGAGATGCTGAGACACATAAAAGGAGGAGTAAGGTACGAATCCTGCCCCAAGAAACACTATTCCACTCTGGCTACAGAAAATACACTATAGTCAGTCAGTCATCTGTAGGTTTGGCCACAGGCAATAGAGTCTAGCCCTGTGTCAAATCAGAAAATGGTTAGCTATCTTCTTTCTCAAATTTGAATATATAGGAGCACAGAGTCCCAAGTATAATAAAGCATAAGGCCACAGCTTGTCCACATAGTTCTCATTGCACCGGGGTAAGCAGGTCTCCCAACCATCACCAGAACCAGCTACGGCCTCTCTACTAACTCCACCTTCCCCAACCATCCACCACCACTCCACAGAGAAGAGACTTCAGTGGTTTTCAGTGCCAACCACTGGGCCAGGAAACCTCACATAATTTGCATAGTTCTGGTCAGTCTCTCTGGGATTTGCAAGCAGCTATCAATTTTTCTCATTTGAAGGCCAAATCCATATCTTAGAAACCTGGGACGCCTTAACCTCTTAGAGTTCAAGCTGTTTCCTTGGATAATGACATTAGCCAGGGTTCTATTCAGGTTGTCCCACATTTTTTTCAGACTTTGTTCTGAGGGAAATGGTACCTGCCATTTCTTCTGCCCTGGTGCTTCCCCTATACCTTTCAATCTAGCCCTCTCCCAGCATGCTGACTAGTGGGACTGGGCAGAGATATATAATGTGTGAATGAGATGAACAGGGAGAGATATAACAAAGGAAAGCAAAGAACAATGAGATTTATAACAAATGAATTCAGTTAACAAGAAGGTAAATAGCAAATAAAAGGGACAGGGTGTATATTTAAAAATGAATGAAATCTGATTTGATGGTACAGGCATGTAATCCCAGCACTCTGAGAGGCAGAGGCAGGAAAACCAAAATTTAGCCCCAGCTTGGGGAACTTAGCATGACCATGTCTCAAAAAAAAAAAAAAAAAGACTAGGTATTTAGGGTATATAGTATAGTTCAGAGCAAAAGCCCTGGTTTCACCCCCCAGTACTGAAAAAAGAGAAATGAACAGGGTGATATATAACAATGAACGAAATGAACAAGGAGACATAACAAATGATAAAGTGAACAGAGCTATCTAACGAATGAACAAGGAAGAGAGTATTTAGAGGTCTCAGTGAGGGCAGAGAGCGATAGACAGGCTCAACCATGTACATGGGCTATAGCAGAATAACAGAATAGCTGGATTCAGAAGGATTCTGTTTTCTTAAATGGTTGTCCTCATACTAATGAGTCAAATTCCACTATACATTTGAAGAAGGCTTTTTTTGTCAAATGATTTTCTCAGGTCAGTTTAAGTAAAGGTAGGGTCAGCACTCTGAAGAATAAATCATTCCTATGATTTAAAGATACACTATTTTCTAAAGGTAGACAGATATATTAAAGTGTTCTGTAGATGTTCTGTTGATCATATTGATTTTATATGGGGAGGGTGAGTTTAACAATAGAGAAAGTGACTCCAAGATTCTCAGAAGCAACCACAGGAAATCTCAATAGGAAGCTTTTCAGGGAACAAGGTTTGTTTCAAATGTAGACTCAATCACTTAAAATTTATACCTACTGAATGCATGATACCTCCTGTGATTCTGTGTCAGTGGTGATTTTCCTGAGTTTAATAAGCTTCATTATTAACAGAATCAAACCCAAAGAGGAAGCAAAACAAGTGCAGGGTACATTTACCCATCACATTTCACAGACAGTTGATATAAATCACCCAGATGCCTACACATAATTACGAAACAGTATTTGCAGCTAATTCCAAAGCATTCAAAGGCTGATGATCTAGTTTGTAGACTAGACTATCCTGTCCCATTACCTATTTACTTTTCATTTCAGCACTTACAATCATCCCCAAATATTACATTGGCAAGAATTAAAAATAAAACTCAAACTAGTCTACTAAAAATTTAGAATCTCAGAAAAGATGGTTGGTAAGTGTGGAAGCAACTGATCACAATGACATTTTTGGATTTTTGGATTATGTGTGAATTTAAACCATTAATGCTTTCCCCAGGCCAGTTGGTACCATGAAAATCTGTGTTCATTTGCATAATAGTTTCCGGATGCTCCTTAAAGTGAGAACCTATATGTAGACTCTTCTCTACTTTTAATATGTAGCCATAGTGAAATGGCATAACAGGTTTACGAAAAGACAGAATTACTCTAGTCTCATATCAAAGCCAAGAGGTATGGGAGTGGGTTCGTATCTTTTAATTCTCATGACCTACAGACAGTTTGAAACACATAGCCAGAGTTATCTCCTGCCCCAATCTACTGAACTGCCCACAGTCTGTATCAGGGACTTTTCCAAGGACTGTATCTGAGAACTATCACTCAAGGTGGGTAAATCCCCTGGGAAAGACAGTAATTTTTTTCAATACAACTTAATAAACTTCATCTTTCCTATTTCTCTCTTTGGCCATTTCCAGGTATGTGGGTCTGAAAAGTGCACTTTAAGCTTGATTTGATGACTGATATTTTCCTGGATTCTTACACTGGTTGTCAAGCATTGCTTCACTCTTGTTACCGACTGTCCTCTGAGTCTGCAGAGTGGTGACAGGGATCTGACTCACTGTATATACAGGGTAAATAAAAATAATGGTCACTATAACTGCCTTCTACTTAGAATTTCCTAAGAATTTGCCATTTATAAGGCACTCTGCCAAGTTCTTTGTGGTTTATTATATGAGCTGGTCACAATAAAGTAGAACCAGGAAGCAGCTCTCTTTTTCCCCTTTACTGGCCCACCGTGTCAAAGTTTCATATCCCTCAACTCCCACTCCATCCCAAATGACATCTCAAACACCCCACCATTTTCATCCACTTAAAAACTCACTCTCATGTGCTAAAATGTCCAGTACAACCATATGGAAAGATAGTCCCATACACTTACAACCTCTTCCTTCTCTTTCAGGCCTGCCCTGTAGGTCAGACACGAGCTGTTGGCATGGATGCACACAATCTTGTCTCTCACATTTTTTCCACCTTTTAGCCTCCATCTTTCCCCTCTCCCAGTTGCGGAGAAAGACAAGCAAATCACAGAGAGTCCTCCTAAGATGCCTCTCAACTGGACAACAAACCCCTGGGTAATAAAGATGTCCATAGTCCAGACACTCTAGCTGTGTCGAGCTCTCTGACATGGACAGCAGGCTGTCTGGACAGCCTCTTTGGTCTTCCCTACCTCCTGTCTTTAGAAGTTGAATCCCCAGCTTCTAATTGATGGTGTTTCCCTTCCTTTTTGCAGTGGGTCTTGGGGAAGGATCTTTTCGAGATGGCCAGAGTCCTATCACCTTCCACTAGAGGGGAGTGTGGTCCTTAAACCTTCACTCCTCACCATAAGTAGGCCCACTGCATCCCTCATTCTCTCCACCTCTGTGCCAGACTCTCGTCTACTTTCAGAGCTCTCCAGACAGGACACAATATCCATGTTAGAGTTCCTCACGGCGACCCAGGAGGGTTCCCAAGACCTCTCTCTCCACGCTCCACCACGGTGCCCAGGACTAGGAAACACAGTCCTCCCTTCAGCAACACGGCTGATCTCTGTACGGGGTTCTTGAGAGGCTCCAACACTGAAGGGTAAGAAGGACCTGCTGAGATTTCTCTGAAAAAAAGCCAAGCTTTTCTATCCTTATGGAAAAGTTTTATTGGAGTTCCTTCCAATAAAACTCTTTCAAGTCTTTCTTTAATAAGCTAAAAATGGATAATAAGGTGCAGATTGTCGGGGGGGTCACTACGGGCTAGGTCACATTTGTCATCTGACTTGCCAAGACTAGCCTGAATATTGTTTCTGGAATGTTTGTCAAGCCTTCAGGTGCTTTTAGGTATGAATTGCAGGAAAACAGGTAAAAGCAAGCCCACGTGGTCTGTGCGGTGGGGTCTACACATGGCTCAGCATGGACATAAGTCCTTGCTACTTCATAAGAGCAACCATCCCTCTGACTCTTGGCCCAGAAGGCACTGATACAGAAAGCAGTGTCAGCTGTTTTCCTGCTCGCCTGAAATCTTAGGGAACCAAGAATTAGACTTTAGTTCACCTTAATGGTACACCTCAATTATTTTCACAAGACACTCATTAAATGGTCCACCCTGGAAAGGACCTTGTTAAATTTTCCCTTAAGTCATAGTTAACAGTCTTGATCTAGGGGAAAAGGTGTGGAATGGTCTGGTCTCTCTGTTACATGCACACCCCTTTATTAATTTCCCCAGCAGCTCTATGAGGAGGGAATAGTCAACCTTGTTTTACAGGCAAGCAATCTGAGGCTCAGAAAGTTTCTTCAACGTCTTAGTAGGGTATGTGGCCATACCTAAAATCAAACATATTATATTTCAGCAAAATATAAATATGTACGTGAAATAAGATAAAGATCACAAATACTATCATTTCTATCTGGTCAGGTTTTATGATGAAGTGAATTATACTTTTTTTTATAAAAAGTACTTTTTTCTGTGTTTCAGCATAAGGGATTATGAATCTGTTGCTGAATTTCCCCAGCTTATTCATCCATTAAAGAAAGAAAAGTGTCCTGACTGAGTCACAGATTTTCTGGAAAGAACAAAAGATACCAAGAACCATTATGTCCTAAGTTTTATTCTCCATTTCTCTACATCTCTCACCCCTATGCAGCAGGTAGGTATCTTCATTATTCCATTTTTACCAAGAAAATAAGAATCAAAAAGGTTAAGCAAACTGCAGAGGAAGAATTTGAACTTGGGCAGTCTCCTGCTAGAATCTGGGGTACTTTCACCACTGTACTGGGGTCTCACTGTAAATGGGTGCAATGAAAACAGAAGCCCAGAATCCAGAGCCTGCATAATGCCAATCATTCAAGGAAAGGGGAATGATCCTGGCCACCCCAGAAAAAGTTCTTTCTGTCCCAACTCAACAGGAGACTGCAAAAGGGCACAAATAGTAAAGTGAGGAGCCAGCACCCATTAGCCAGTGGTCAGACACCTATCTGTGCCATCAGTAAGGCACTGGATGGCCCTCGTGTGACCTCCCAGTGTGGGCCACCCCAGATATCCTCCCAGGTGAGGAAAGAGGTTTTGTGACATAGGAAGACAGGAGAGAAAACAGAGGTGATTAAGAGTACACATACTACATATTTTCAGTTGGTTATATTTTACTCCTAAATGAAAAAATTGGCATTTTCTCACTCTTGCTGAAACCCTGCTGGAGTCACATCCATAGCAGCGAGCTACTGCTTGAAAATGCAGAAATTGACACTTTCTCATGGTTCACCTTGCTCCCTACCAAGCAAATAATTTCAGGAGAAGCCTGAGGCCTCCTCTAGGTAGACAAGATGATTCTGTTTCCACTTATCTCACTTTCAGGTTTCTTGTGCCAGGAATATAGGAAGAGTGTGCATCTGTGCATGTGCATACGTGTGTGTGTGTGTGTGTGTGTGTGTGTGTGTGTGGTGAGCACACATGACTAGGTGTGTATGTGTCTGCAGAATGGACTCTTGTCCTTGTAAACAATCAGAAACCACCCTCTTCCTGGAAAGTTATGAAGAAACACTTGCTTGGAAGGAATGCAATCCTGAACCATGAGTTGAAGCGACATTTGTTGGACCTTGGCTGGATGCTTTCCGCATCATGGTGAAGTCTCTGAACGCTGCCAAGTGCTTAAAGTTAACACCACTTTACAGAAAATCAACTGAGTTGTCCATTCGCTGAGGGCCAGGTGCTGAGCCTGCCACTCTGTGCGACTAGCTCACAGTTCAGGCAATGACAGTGAAATCCCAAGGCACAGTCATTTCCAAGCATAAGGCAAGCACGCAGGTGCTCAAAGGACGTTAAGCCGGAGTGACAGGCAAGGCTTTAGAGGCAGGCTGCCAGGTTAATGTCTAAGTTACTTACATTCTCTCTGAGCCTCACTTTCCTCCTCTGGAAGGTGGGCTGTGCCAGTTCCTCAGAGCATAGCTTCTCAAAAGCCAATGTGCACACAAGTCAGCAGAGGTCTTGTTATGATGCAGCCTCTCACTCGGAAAGTTTGGAAGAGCCTGAGATTCTACATTTCCAACAAGCCCTCCAGTGATACTTGTGCTGTTGGTCTACAGACCACAATTCTTTTTATTTTTTGGTTGGTTGGTTAGTTTAGTTTTGTTTTGTTTTCAAAATATTTGCTATTACGTTCGCTTTACTGGCGATGTTTCACTCCTATATGCATGTATTCTTTATTAGTGCATATTAGTAATACAAAATAGTGAGATTCACTTGGGTATATTGGTACATGCATGTAACATTTTGATTATTTTCAACCACATTACTTTTCTCTCCCTTTCTCTCCTCTCCTGCTTCCTCATCTCCAAAAGTCTACCTTCTAGCTTCCTGTGCAGACCACATTTTGAGGAGCAAAGACATCCTCAGGGTTTTGTTTTAAGAGTTAAATGACGTAAGGCATATAATCTCCACACCATGCCTGGCAAATAGTAAGCATCCAGTAAGTTGTGGATTTTGTTGTTGTTGTTAAGGCCAACTATGTAATCAAATGGCTCAAAATTAGAGGCTGAGTGTTCTTTCAGATTTCCTTTACAAAGTCCTGGAGCATTCTCAAAAGTGCCTGATGATATACAAAGCAGAGTAGTATACAAAAAAACCAAAAACAACAACAAGAAAAAAAACCAAAAGACACAAATTTGAGTCTTGCTGTTACCCTTTAGGTTCATCTTGAAACGTCTGTAGGATCTTCTGGGATAATAATAACTGTACCTAGAGGATGGAATTACGGGAGAAATCAAAGTGACAATATACCAGAAAGTTCTCTTAAGTGAGCCTGAGGGTGCTGTGTGTGCTGGAAGTAAAGGTATTTCTGTGGAGGTATAGATTCTCTTCCTATTGAGGGTGAGAACTGTTGGCTGCCCCATATGCCAGCGGCACAAAAGCCACTGAGGCCCATCCTGGAACATCTGGTATGAGAAACACCTGTTAAATGCTGCTTCTACTAAGCTTGAGTGAGTGACTGGCAAGGAGGAAAGGTTTAGAAGAGAATCTACAGACCAAAGATAAACACCTAGGCAAGCTAGCCTTTAGCCCATACTCTCAAGCCCTACACTATGCTGCCTACTGGAATAAATACTGAAATGCTTACTTATGCCAAAGGTAATCAGTGCTGAAAGTCACAAGTACATTGTCCCAACCTTGGTTCTTACTCCCAAAGAGTAAGATCTTGAGAATCAAGTTCAGGTTGGGAACTAGGGAAAGCAACCAAAGAGGATTTGAATTTGACTTTCATCTAGGTCCTAGGCTACAGAGCAAAAAGGGAACCCTCCCAGTTCCTACCTTTCCCAGGACAGAAGCCCACACTCAATCTGAGGTCAACACCCTAGGTAGCAATGACTCTTGACTAGGCACCTTTATGCTCGCTCTGTGGTCCAGATGGCACCCTCAGGAATCAGCAGTACAGTCGGGTGGCTGAAGTTTTCGAATTTAATGGGATGACTCCTGCTCCTATCACAGGAAGGTCTTTCCAACAAGCATGGCAGGCAGCTCAGCAGAAAAAATAAGCTGCATTTACAAATGAACTGGTTAACAGTTTCCTAAAACAAATTTCCACTTGTAAATGAATGGTCCTCTAATGACATTTGATGATATTTGGTAGAACAACAAAACATCTACCAGCTCACACATACGAATCAACATTAGAGCTGAAAAAGTGAAATTGGTTTTGGATCTCAGCTTGTATTGCTAATCAAACAGCAAAACCTAATAGTAAAACATGGCATGGCCCAGTTATGTGTAAAGCTTTGAAAACTGGCAGGCTTCATGAGGAAGACTTCATGACTTCAAATTCTGATTCAGCTGCTTTTTCTCTGAGATCTTGGACAAGTTAATGAACCATTCTGAGCCTGAGTTACCTGGTCTGCAAAAAAGAAGCTGATAAAGGAATATACCTCATGGGGTTGCAGTTAGGATCGAAATAGTTTATATGTGTAAAATCCTTAAAACAGAAGCAGACACAGTAAACACCAATAAAACAAGCTTCATTATTACAAAACTTTAGTATCAACCAGCCTCTCTGGGAGGCATTATCTCATCTATGATTGAATAAGAAAATGCTAAAGATGAAAAGAAATAAAGGGGCATTCTGAAAGGTTAAAGGAGCCTAATCTATTGTGAAATGAGACAATGCTTGTTATTGAAAAGGAAATTTTTACTTCATGCCACACTCACTTAGTAAACTGAAAGACAAGAGCATGGTGTGCATTGTTTCTGGAAAGAACATTCTCTGATTTCTCCAGATGTCTGACACCTCCTCCGGCACCTTGACTCGCCCAAAGCTTTTATTCTGACACAATCCGAGGTCACTGGGAAGAGGAATAACACAAATTTGAAACAAATATGAACTTGAAGGTGACTCACTGCTTAGAACAAGAACAAATCTGTGAGAAAAAAAAAATCCCTCCCAGAGGGGTAGCCTGTGTTCTTCACAAACTCTCTTTATCATCCACACAAGTCCAGGCCCTTGACAGGCACAAAATGTTGCAATGAGTGGCTTATTGAGCTGAGACTGTCGGCCCACGTGGGCCCTGGAAGTGACCGATTTATAAAGAGAGTGATCCTGAGTGGGCCGAGTCCTGCTACACAGAGTCCTTGCTGCAGAAAGTGGATGCTACTGGCCTCCATGAGCAGGGAGCTATTCTCATATGGTGATGGGTTTATACCACTTCCACACTGAGCAGCACCCCAAATGATCACACAGTACTCACCTATAAAATACCAAGAGGCAGTCTAGTGTAGACAATGGGTATAGGCTGCACAGGCGAACTAGAGTCTGCACCCTAATTATACTACCTAACAGATGTGTAAATTTAGGAAGTTGACATACTTGTCAGTGTCTTGGTTCCTCTGTAAAATTAAAGTACAATTGTACCTGCTCATATCAGTTATCTATTGCCATGTAACTACCCCTAAAACTCAACAGCACAAACCAGTAGATTCTTAGGTCAAGTTCTGAAGTGCCTTAGCTGGGTGGTCCTGTCTCAGCATCCTTCAGGAATCAATAATCAGGCTGCTGGCCAGGGCTCTGTCACCTAAGATGAGAACATCTGCCTCCCAGTTCCCTTATGTGGTACGGGCCACCTTTAGTTCTCCCCTGGGTGTGGGATGGAGTCCTCCTTCCTCACCAAAAATGAAGCTGCAGTCTTCTATAGTGTAACCTCTGAAGCAACATACCATCCTTTCTGTCCTTGGCTGTTACTCATATAGATGAATGCTGAGACAATGTGGGAAGTGACTACACAATGATGTGCACACCAAGAGAAGAAATACTGGGAGCCACCTTAGAGTCTGGGTACCACACTACCTGCTGCAGTCACTGGGAGAATTAGTAAATTCATAAATTTAGAGGATTTAGATTAGAATCCAGCACATCATAAGCACCCAATAAAACACTGATATTACCAATTTCGGGGCTGTTGTTATTGCAAGCATTAAGAGCTTAAACAAATATCAGATATCAAGAATAACTCTGTAGGAGTTTTCATTCTGTCACTTTACAAGAAGTCAAAATAATAGTGGTACCAAGGTTGGTGCAGGGGCTCAGCCATGCCACCAAGTACTCAGAACTTTCCCATCCCTATCTCTGCCATTCTTGATCCATGCATGTGTTCCTTTATGACCCAAAGATACTTACCATGAATTTAATCCCAACCCAAGGCAAAGGCAGGAAGAAAGAGGGTGGGTAGGAGGGTAGTAAGGCTATCTCTGTTTTGTTTTGTTTTTCTTGTACCCAAGGGTAAGTGTTTTCAGAAGCTTCCCAGCTGACTTCATGCATCTCATTTGGCAACCATATGCTCATCCTGAGCTGCAAAAGAGGCTGGAAAGTAATCTGCCATTTTCTGAGATGGTGGTCTCAGCAGACACACCATGGACATCAGGGAGGGAGTGGCTGTTGGGAGCTCAGGCTGCTGTAGCAAAATGCCATAGACTGGTGGCTTAACCAACATTTATTTCTCACAGTTCTGGAGACTGGGAAGTCCAAGGTTAATGTGACAGCTGTTTGGATTCTGGGCAATAGACTTCTCCCTGGTTTCTCCCAATGTGCTTACAAGATCTTTTCTTGGATTGCAATCTCTCTTTCTCTCTTCTCCTTCTCACATCACAAAGGTCCCACCCACATCTTCATCTAAGCCTACTTTGCTCTTGAGGGCACCACTTCCTAATACCATCACATTAGAATTTAGAGCCTCAACATGTGAATGGAGGGAGGGGCTGGTGTGCAAATATTTGGTCATTAAAAAGAGTTAACCAAGAGCCTGCCAATCTCTTCATGCAGGTTATATCATTTGAAACACTTTAGGATAATTCTTCTTACTTAGAATAGAAATATGGATAAATTGGAAAGACTGTTCAATTCACCATGCAATTCATCTGCATTTGATTACATTTTGTTAACCTGGCATTGTTTAGAAAATAAAGTGTTGAACATAACTGATAAGTTTCTCCAAAACTGCCAAAGCTTAACCATAATCTAAGCAACATCATGACAATCTTTATTGAAATGCTTTACCTCCACATCTTACTTGGTAGTGTGTGTGAACATAGTTTAACCCTTACTCAATGACAGAGATGGCATTAGACATCAATTGTTGCACTGTGCACAGACATTCTAATACACTCAGAGATTACTTGCTCTCACACCAAATGCACCTACCTTACTAAAACTGCCATGGGCAGTCATACTATATCACAAAAAGTCTGCAGCTTTGTGCAAAAGGACAAAGGACTCCCTTGAAGTCATTTTTTTGTTTTCTACTGTCACTTCTATCTCCCTGAAACTCCTAATGTTAGTACCTGCTACTGTTTGTACTTAAACAGTAACTTAGGGCACCATGAAATAACATCAGAGGAACAAGGAGGAGCCCCAGTTTTCCCACAGGAACATAGGGGTGAGGAGGGCTGCCAAACACAAAGAGTTCAGACATCTCCAGACTCTTTCTTTCTGCAGGACAAGGACCCCAGGTGACATGCTTAGCCAATCCTTCAGTGGCTTTGCAGAAGGCCAGAGCAGCTTACAGCAACTGGTTTATTACTCTAAAAAGCCAAGGTGGGACTGTGAGGGAGGTTAAAATGTGTCATTCTACAACTAGTGCCGTAATTTGAATGTGTCCTTCGGGAATTCATGTGTTGGAAACTTGGTCCTCAATATAGCAGTTTTGAGAGGTGGGGTTTTGGAGAAGTGATTCAGTCACTGGGGTTCTGCTTTCATGAGTGAGCTAATCCATTTGTAGATGGGTGGATTAATCGATTATCATGGGAATGATTTTGTTACAAAAGTGAGCTCTCTGAAGGATGCAGCTTTGTCTCCACTGTGCTGAACAGGACTGTGAACTAGCACATCTTGGACTTAGGGACATGAGGGCTCAGTTCTATGTTTGACAATTGCTTTCAAAGTCTGAAATGACCTCAAATGTTCTCACTATTCAAGACAGACAAAAATATATAATGATGGAGTTTTGATAGCTTTTAAAATTACATCAAATTTTATAATTAACCAGCTGAGTCATCCTTCCTACCTCCTACCTCTATGGCTTTAACCTATGAAAATTTAATTTGCCAAGGCCTATGAGCCAGATGTTTTGGGCAAAACCCAGATTAGATTTTCTGGCCTGTCTATGCCTTGGCCTAAATCCCTCAGCTGCACTAGTCAGTATCACCCTTTGCGGTTGTTTAATTGGTGGTCCCGTCTTGGGAGACAGGCAAGGTTAGTTCTGGCAAGTTCCTGGTGTTCTTGACTTTCATATAATGGAATCACGTCTCAAAATTAAAACCTACCCCTGTTTTATATACCCTAGTGGTTGTAAGTAATTTAGGGAAGGCAAAAGTAAATTAAGTATGTGGTGAGTTCTCACTAGTTGCTGGTAGTAGTCAGTGTTCAGACTGGTGTTTTTAACACCTGGACTACTGAAAGGGCATTTGTTGTTGCTCAGGATTATAGATTTACAAGATAAGTACCAGATTTGATTATTCCCTACAAACCAGGGCACAGCAGTAAGCAAAACTAGCATAGTTAACCAAATTAAATTTTTGTTACAAAAATAACGTCATTCATCAAGAAATTAGAAGAGAGACTGTTAGAGAAAAGAAAGAGTGGGAAAAGCAGGGCAGGAAAGGCAAGGAGAATAATGGGAGATGATCAAAGTATGCTATATGTATGTATAATTATGCCAAAATGAAACCCATTATTCTGATCTATAATATGAACTAATAAAAACAATAACAGTATTTATAATCTTTTTGTGGGTCTATTTAGTACCACTTTTTTTGTATTTTTTGTGCTTATTTTATTGCAATTTTGCTATTTTAAATGGTCCCCAAGCACAGTACTGAAGTGCTTTCTAGCATTCCTAATCCAAATGACCAATATATTATGGAGAAAATACATACATTCAGCTATGAGTTATGGTGTTGTTGGCCATGAGTTCTATGTCAATGAATCAACAATATATGTTAAATAAGATGTCTTTTCACAGAAACACACATAAAATATGACTTATTGATCAGCTGAAAAAAATGTTGCAGCAAGACGCCCTCCAAAACCTTAACTGTGTATTTCCTCCAGAATAATTGTTTGGTAGTTATTAATTCAGTGTTTGTAGAGGCTTTATAAGCATAGATACCATGAATCATGTGCACCAACTGTATTATAAATGTTATTATTTAAATAAAATTTGGATAAATGCAAACAGCTACATACAATTATTATATGTTCCTCATTAAAAATCCTGAAATGTCTGTCTTGTTGCTGGACCTTTCCTAATAACAGGAGGCTTCCTGGACACACTGGTCCTCCAGCTTTCAAACACACAGGAACTTCAAGCAGTTGGGGTAACAACAGTATGATTTTCTCCCAGATCAAAATATCTAAATAAATAAAATTCTTTCTGTTCTGTTTACCTGGCAAAATTAAGTATTATAAAGCCCAGTGCCATATATGATGAAATAAGATTGTAATGTATTAGTAACTGGAAGGACACCAAAATAAAGTTTTCAGTCTTTATGGACATTTTGAAAGTCCCAGCAAGACACAAAACACCCTGCCATAGTCAAGGGAACTTCAGGGAATGATGTGTCCTCTTTCCCATTTTTATTACGGCACACTGCCCAATAAAAGTTCAGCTAAGGACACAGAGAGAAATGAAAGTGTCAACCTACATTCTCTACTAAAATTAACCTACAACTATCCCTAGAAGTCATTACTCTGATAAAACAAATTTATGATTTTTATCATCTACTGTAAAATTTATAGCATCATAGTTCAAACCTCAATCATTGCATTACAGTACTACAACATGCTGCCAACTCCCTTCTCTATCTTTCCTCTTCTTGTGGAAGCCATAAACTATTCCAGATTGATTTTTATCATCCAAGCTCCCCATTATTCTCAAGATAAAGCCTGCTACAGTTTGAATGTGGTTTGTCCTCCTAACGATTCAGAACTGGAAGCTTGATCCTCAGTGCCACAGTGTTGACGTGGTGGGACCTTTGGGATGTGGGGCTAGTGAGAAGTTGTTAGGTCACTGGGAAAACCACCCTCAGGAAGGATCAGGTATTTGTTGTGGGACTCCTGAGTTAGTTGTTATAAAAGACTTCCCAGCCTCTCTGGCTTCTTATCGCCCCCCTCTAACATGCATTCCCACCATTATGATGCAATGCTCCATGAAGTCCTCACCAAAGTCCAGGCTGCCAGTGCCACGCCCTTGAAGCTCAGAACTATGAACTGAACAAAACCTCTTTTCTTTAAAAAGTCACCCAACCTCAGGAACACAAAGCCTAAAATCCATAAACTGACACTCAAGGCTATCTAAAATTTATCTTATGTATTTCTAGTACTTTCCAACACACGCTCCTTCTTCCAACAACCCCTGTATCTAAATGTACCTCATTTCTGCTCAGCATGGTGATTGAGTGTTTAATGTTAGGTTCTGGGGTTAGAATGACCTGAGTCCAAATTCTTACTCAGCTGCTTACTGTGCAGCTTCAGGCAAATAATCTCAATGCCCTCATTTTCAAAATGGGGTGAATAATAAGAGTGACTATCTCAGAGATTTGTTCTGATGATTAAATGTTATTATGCACAGAAATTACCTTGCAGTACTCAGCAGATTAAAAGCACTGAATAAATAGTAGTTTCAAAAAACAAACATTACAGAGGGCCAGTTTCATGTTTTTACCTCACAGTCTTGAAATACCATCCTTCCAATAATAGCCATTGTTCTTCTTCCATCAGCACCCCCATTCCATCTCTCTTTAGAGCCTTGACCAATTAACTAAGTCACATTTGGGAACGAGGATGAGGAGGAGGAAAAAAGACAAATGCCAGAGAACAGACAACTTAGCAGACTTCCTAAAGAATGTGGAAATGGAACTAGAATGCTCCATATCAGGTGTTGGCAAACTTTTTCTATATAATGGTTTTGTGGCCATTCAGTTTCTATCACAACTACTCATCACTTTTGTTGTACTGTAAAATAGCCATTATAAAAAAACCATGTAAATGTACAGGTATGGTTGTGTCCCAATAAGTCTTTATAAAAACAGCAACAATTCAACAGCAAAAGAACAAACTGCCTGATTCAAAGATGGGTAAAGGACTTGAGTAAGTATTTCTTCAAAGAGATACACACAAAAGACAAATAAGCACATAAAAAGATGCTCATGATCACTAATTAGAGAAATGCAAATCGAAACTACAATGAGATGCCAGTCTACCTATTAGAATGACTATTATTTTTAAAAAATATAGGCAACTGTTGAAAGGATGTGAAAAAATTAAAACCCTTGTGTGTTATGGGCGGTGGTATAAAATGATCCAGCCACTGTGGAAAACTGTATGATGATTAAACCTGTAAAAAAAAAAAATTAAACCTAGAATGGTCATATGATACAGTAATTCTATTTCTGGCTATATACCCCAAAGAAATAAAAGCAAGAACTCCAGTGTTTGTTCATAACATTATTCACAATAACCTAAAGATGGAAGCAATCCAAGTGTCCATTCATAAAACAAAGGATAAACAAAAGATGACATATATATAAAATGATATAGTATGTCTCCTTAAAAGGAAATTCTGATCAATGATGCAACAAAGATGAACCTCAAAGTCATTACACTATATGAAATAAACCAGTCACAAAGGGTCAAATGTGTGATTCTCCCTAGAGGAGGTATCTAGAGACTAACAGTGGTTGCCAGGGCCTGGGGATTCATGTTCTATGGGCAGAGCATTTCAGTGGGGGAAATGAAATAGTCCTGGAGATAGATAATTGTGATAAACAAAATCTGAAGTGTACGTAATGCTACAGAATCTCTGTAAATTTAGAAATGGTTAAAGGGTAAATTCTGTTATGTATATTTTACAATAAAATGGGCAGAAGAAAAATGTTAAATTAAAAAATGGATTCTTCAGATGCAAAGAGGTCAAGTTAGTGCAGTCTCTTGGAATAGAAGCTGCTGAGGTTCCATCAAAACACAGGGACTTTGGCCATGTCCTGAGGGGGACCCCTGACCAACAATCAAAGGCTGGTTTTTGTTTGTGTTGGTGTATTGTTTTCTTTTTAGTTTTTAAAAAAGTATTTTTTTCTATTTTCAAGCTGGTCTGTCTGTATATATAAGCAAATTTATTCTCACTGATATTCTTAACCTGTAGAGCAAGGAGGAAACCCAGGAGGTGGGATGGGGCATGCAGGGGCACACTCAGGAAGAGACTTGGGAACACCGGTGTGTGGGGTAGTGGATGAGGGTCTGCAGGACACTGCCTACTGCTTGGACCTTAAACGCATGCAGAAATTGGTCCCTCCAAAGCTGTTCTTTTAAACCCAGACTTGCAATTCCAAATCTCTTTTCAGCTTTTCCTCCTTGTCTGTTTTTCCTCTCCTAGGAGCACTCCCCTCCCTCCAGTATCTGTCCTTATATTGCATTAAACTGAAATTAACTGCCTGTGACTTTCCTCCTAAAGCCCTATAAGCAAGAGGAGGACCTACATCACGTAGTGTCTGGCTGGTGTCCTTTGCAATGGAGTTGGGAGAAGTCTGATTTCTTATCTCCAAACACACAAATATAATGAAGGTTAATATTCCTTGTTCAAGTAGCAAATCAAGCTCCACTTAAACTGGAGAACAGACAGGAGAAAATGCCTCCTTTCTTCCCCTCAAACTGCATGGAATGCAGGTGTCATACGGAGGCACCATGGTTGGCTTGTTCGGTAGCAAACACAACATACTTTTCAAAATCTTGATGCTGCCTCCTGAGGAGGAATTGCTTTCAGTTATGACTACTGCACTTCCTTGAGCCATCTTACCAGTTCACTAGCCATGAGTCACCTCATCTGTCTCTAGCTGCACAGTCAGATAATGCATTGCTCCGCAAATGTCATCCGGGCTTTTTAACATTTGAGCTCTCTGCTGAACTGCCCTTTGAAGCGAAGGAATGAAAGGATAAAGATTTTTTATTTCCTGCAGAGAGGGAAGAGTACAATTATCTCAGCAGGTGGACTTCTTCCTTCTTCTTCTTCCCTTTCCTCTATCAGCCAGTATGAGTAACAGTAGAGAAAATCAATTTACAATGTGAAGCTAATGGCCGAGATGACAGTAGCATTTTCAGTGCAATGCTGACATGGAAAGTGCTGTTGCCTTGATTAACGATGTCTGTTCCTACAGAATGGCAGTCATGTCATAAAAGTGTAAGCATTCTCACACTTGCAAGTATTAGGGAGTTTAAGACAAGAGGAAAATAATTATTTCTGAGATGAATAATCAGCTGTAGCAGGTGTCAGTGAATGGTAATGGAGAATGGTGGTTCACTAGGTCAGTTCCAATCTGTGACGGTTCCTTCTTACAGCAATGACATGGGGAAGATCAAGGTGGACACCGTGGCTTTGCCTCCCCTTTAAAGTGTGATACTTCAAAAACAAGGAAAGCCCTGAGTTGCCTCCCTACTCGGATAGAGCCATCTAGTGCAAGCATGAGCATGTATGCCCCTGCTCTGCTGGACAGATGCCTGGGAAAGTCAGCAGAATGGACACCTCGGACCTCATAGAGATGGGAGCTACAAGTGACCACACATAGGTGGAGAGATGTGCTTCACCAAGACGTGAGGTCACTTCTGAGCTGCTGAGGAATTCTTGCTTATAGAGAGGAAAACAGAATATAATTTTAACTCTTAAAAGTTGGGTTTGTAGAGAAGGACAAAACCCAAGAAATAGATATTCTCCTCAACTTTGCTTATCCTGCTTTTGTATCCCCCTTTATTTCTTTTTATTTGTTTGTCTGTTTGTTTGCTGGAAGTGCTTGGAATTAAACCCACGGCCTCATACACGCTAGGAAAATGTTCTATCACTGAGCTACACCCCAGACCCTTTTAATTCTCTTTAATTATAGAAATTTTTCTTTTCTGATCAGGAACTCTCCATAATTTCCTTCCTTAGAAAACTTCATAGAAGATAGAGTATTTTTATCATTTAATATATCCAAACAGACAATTTTTAAAATTATTACAGTCTACATAACTTTTAAATTCAGAAGGTATCATTTATAAGACATTTAGTAGTTAATTAACTTATAAATTATTTTGGTGAATTATATTACTGTCTACATTTCAAACAGAAGGTTTTTAATTACAAAAATAAATAAATATCTATGCAAT
>PVJO010019983.1:0-15972 GCA_004026905.1 Hystrix cristata
GTAATGATCACATTGTGGGAGTTGGTATGTATACACAACACATTTTAAATACCTCCCCCTCTAATCTTTTTTCAACAATAGAAATTTAATGTTTACTGTTCCGGTGGCTTAAGAAGTCCCGGATCAGAGTGCTGGCAGGTTTGGTGGCTGGTGAAGTGCTGTTCTCCCTTCAAAGATGATACCTGCTTGCTGTTAGGGGACATGCACTGTCCTTACATGGTCAGAAGAGAGAAAAGCAGTGGGTTTGGGGCAGGGCCTAGGCTAGTTTCCCCAGCCCTTTAAGGGGATTAATAAATTATGAGCAGCCTTGGCCTTCGTTATTCTAACAGCAGTCTCATTACTCTGATGTGCCTCAAGTCTGTTTCATTTCTATTCTAGGTTTACCATACTGTTGCTACTCTCTTAGGGTATACTCACTGTGTCTTTGTATCTGAGTATTCCCAAGTAGTAAATGCTGTGGATGAAGAAAAGGTCCTGATCGGTCACCTTGAATTTTCTCTTAATAAAGTGGGATGAGAAGTATGTACAATATTGCTTTTGTATTGGGCAAACCTGGATTTGAATCTTAGTGAATGCTTACCATAAGAGATGGCGTTTAACTGTCTGTAACAGTACATTTTAGTAGTGGAGCATTTCATTTGTGATTAGTGGGCTGTGCATGATGATGCATTCCTGTGATCCCAGCACTCTGGGAGGCTCAGGTAGGAGGATTGCAAGTTGAAGCCTAGCCTAGGGGGCTTGGTGACTTAGTATAGGACCCTGTTTTGAAATTGAAAAATAGAAAGGACTAGGGGGATAGCTTAGTGTAAAGACCCTGAGTTCAATTCCCAGTACCACAGAACTGTAAGTAAGATGATTATCGAAATTTATCCTCCATTTTTTACCACTTCTTAAAGCAAGATTTACATTTCTCCCTGCTGTAGAGCAGATTCCAGACTCTGGTTATTCTGTTAATATTGAAAATTGTTTAACCTGTGGCCCAGTTTTCTTACTTGAAAAAGGAGTAGTGAGGGTTAGATGGGAATACTTAGAAATATAACATGGTGTCATATTCAGTAATTATCTGCCAGTTGTGAACCTCAAATAGTTTTCCTCCACAACTGCTTAGAGTGTGTTTTTGTTTTGTTTCGGTTTTGGTTTTTTGACCCATGGTTTGGCTGTGTGGTTCGGGCTATCCTCAAACTCCTGCCTTGGCCTCCTGCTTGCTGGGATTACAGGTGTGTGCCACCACACCCAGCTTGCTTAGAGTATTTTAGAAGTTCAAAATTAGATGATTAGTCCAACTAATTATTTAATTTTTAAGAATACATGGTTGCCCTCTCCTATACTTCATTATAGGATTAACCTTTATAAAGTTGAGATTTCCCTGTGTAGGTTTTGGGGTTTTTTTTTTGGAAAGTTTTTAATCTTTTCTGTATAATAAAATAGTACTTCAATACTGGTATTTCCCCAAATTAACTGTTTTGTAATTTTTACTGTTCCCTAATTTGTAAATTAGAGGTATATATAAGCATTTCATATTCAGAATACCTTTGTGTAGATCAGTCTTACTCATAGCTTAAATTCACTAAAGAAAATTATTGTCCCATTTTAGGTGAGCATACCAAAAGAAGTAAATTAACCTCTTAACTTTTCTTCAGGGTCACTGACAACCACTGGAGTTACTTCCTTGAAACAGGGTCCTAGTCCTGATATTCTTGGTGCTTTTTCTCCTTTGGCTCTTTCTCTCAAAGGGTGTTCATGTCAGTAATCTGTAGGACTCTTTTCTTTGAGGGGACATCTGCAGAACCTGCGAGCATTGTGGTTCCGCAGTCTACTTTGTACCTCTCTGTGTCCTTGTTGGTTTTCTTTAGAGATCTTTCAACAGCTGCTTTAGTGCCAGTTTCTATTAAACTTCAGAAACTTCTGAGCACTTGGATTGTAGACTAGTTGGATTGGGTACTTTGTCTTCCTCAAATGGTGAGTACTCTTGCAGCATCTACTTGTAAATGAAATGCTCCAGATTCTGGGTATGTAAGCTGACATCTTTGGTTTAAGGACAGAGGCATTAAAACATCCGTGTGTTAAACAGCCAGTGTGGCTAAAAGAAAGCTGTTGTATCCATAAACTTTTGCCTTGGTTCGAGGTGCACAGTACCAAAATCTCAAATGTTAAAGTGACTATGCAGTTGGTGATAATATCAGCTAACAGCTCTGATATTAACACCTAAAATGCACACTACAGGAGCTCCAGAGTCTATATATATGCATACTCTTAATACCATCACATAGTTGACTGTATTATCTAGTTCCTACTAAATTGATTTTCCTTTCATTTTCTGTTTTTTTTTTTTATTCTTTAGCTGTCAGGAAAAATTTCTTTTTTCCTGTTTTTTGGCACACATACTTGCCTGAAATTTCTATACTTTCCCTGGTTCAGTTGTTGAATTCCTGTTTGTCCTTCAACATCTAACAGCTTAACTGTTGTCTTGTAGATGATACCTTGTCTGATATGAATAAGGAAAGGAATGAATACAGTGCTTACGAAAAGAGAGGAAAGATTCCATCTAAAATTTCTCACATAATTGTTCCCATGACAGATGTATTTGCTGCTGTTTTTATTTGTAGTTTTTGTGGTGCTGAGGACAGAACCCAAGGCCTCGGACATGCTAGGCAAGAGCTCTTCCACTGAGCTGTACTTTGCAACCAACGGTGTTTTAATTTTGTAAATCTTACATCTTTGCTGAGTGTGGTGGTGCACACCTGTCACCCACTCTGGGAGGCTGAGGCAGGAGGAGTGCAGGTTCAAGCCCAGCCTGGGCAAACTTAGTGACTTAGTAAGACCATCTCAAAAAATAAAAGGTCTGGGGACAGAGCTCAGTGCAGAGTCCTTAGGTTCAATCTTCAGTTGTGAAAAGCAACAAAAAATACAACAAAACACTTCTGTCTTTCCCACTATACCTGTATTTAGGGATTGTCATACTAATTTTTTTTTTTTGGTGCTGGGGATCGAACTTGGCCCCCAGCTTGCTAGGCAAGCACTCTGACCACTAAACTAAATCCCTAGCCTCTAAAAAGTAGTGTTGAGACTTGTCAGAGGAAATGGGGATGTAGTGTCTCAGGTCAGGACAGCTGATGAAGCTGGATGTTGGAATGTTGGAACGGGAGAGGGTGAGAAATTCTTAGGGCAGATATTCAGGAAATGAAAATTCTTTCCATTTGATAGCACAGCAATTTTCCAAAAAGCTATTAATGCCAATATTTTGAATATGCATAGATGTGTTTAAGGATACATTTCTTACAAGCAAATCTCTGGGTTAAAGGATATATTTTTCCAGATTCTTTGATTCATTTTGATAGCCTGATTTCTGAAAGTGTTCTACCAGTTTGCGCTCCAGTCTGCAATGCATGTAAATGCTTCATAGCACTTCATCAGCAGTGATTATTACTATATACAGTCTTTGCTAATTTGGTGACAGAAAATGTTGTATTTTTGTTGTTGAGTTTGTTACTTCAGCTTTGAACACTTTCCTGGTTTCCTTTTATCTCCTTTGTAGTCCCTGTGGGATGTCTTTCTAGCCTTGAGGTGTTGAAGAGCCTTTATTCTCTGGGTGATATTTAGCCTCATAGTTTTGAGTATCATTTCTGACCTGACAATGACTCTGACCTAGAAAACCATCTAGGCTGCAGCTGCCTTTCTGATTTTGACCACTTCCAGCCCCAAAGTTGGATTCAATCACACTTAGCCTCCTTGCTATGCCTTTGATATGCCAAAGACATTCTCGCCTCAGACCTTTTGTATTTAATGTTTCCTCTGTCTGGAAGGCTTTTCCTTCATAGATCTCCATGGTTGGTCCCCTTTGTATACCCTCTGCTCAAATTTTGTTAAGACTGTTCCTTAATGTCCTATGAAAAATAGCAAACATCATCATTTCCTGTGTATTTCTTACTCTTTGTAATACCTAATCCTACCCAATATGTTGTATTGGGGGGCTCTGAGTTTTTGAATCTATACATCTTTATTAGGATCTAATTGCTGGAACCTATTCTACCGGGGAAAAAAGGATAAATAAGGCAACACTATAACACTATAAAACTGTTCCTTAAGGAGGTCACGGTGTGGGAGGAGCAGAAAGACTCCCACAAGGCAAAAGGTTATCAAGGAGACTAAAAGAGAAGGAGAGAGTTGGTGATGAGGGGCTCTTGTTTCTAACCTCCCCCACCTTTGGCAGTACTGGGGATTGAACCCTGGATCTTCGTACTATACTACATTCTCAGCCCTTTTCATTTTTTTTGTTTTTTGTTTTTTTTTTGGTGCTGGGGATCTAACTCGGTCTTACACTTGCTAGGCAAGTGCTCTAACCACTGAGCTAAATCCTCAGCACCCTTTTCATTTTTTGAGACAGAGCCTCACTAAGTTGCCCAGGCTGGGCTGGAACTTGTGATTCTCCTACATCAGGCTCTGGGGGTGTTGGGATTGCTTGATCTGCAGACATGCACCACCATGCCCAGCTGCCACTTCGTGACACGTGGATTGTTCTTAGTCTTTCTTGTATCTGGCCCCATTCTACTGCCTTGACTTCACTCTACAGGCATGGAAACCTAACACGTCTTAGCCAGGCTGTCTTCCGTTGCCTTTCTGGTCCCTTTCATAGCTACATCTGGTCACCCACTGCAAATCTGGTTTCCGCCTCCACTATTCTGATGCCTCCACTATTCTGATGCAACTGTATTCTCAAAGGTTGCCAAAAACTTGGCTGTTAACAAATGTAGAGGCCTCTTTCTGTTTTAATTCGTTAATCCCCTTAATATTTGGCAGGTCAGCCAATTTCCTTTTCCAGGGACTTCTGCCGTCTTCACTGAGATTCTTCAGCTACCTGACTTCTTGATGTTTCACATTTGTCACTTCCTTCTCAAGTTCTTCCTGTGTGAGCTAAGCCTCACATGAGTGGTTTTTCCATGTGTGGTTCCCTGGCCAGCATCATCTAGGAATGTGTTAATTAGACCTAGGGCTGGGGATGTAGCTCAGTAATAGAGGTTTGTCTAGCATGTGAGAGGCTCTGGGTTCTATCCCCAGCACTGCAAAACAAACCTATTGAATCTGAAATTCTGGGAATGGGGCCTAGCACTCTGTCTTTAACAAGCTCTCAGGATAACTAAGATGCATGCTAAGGTTTGAAAACCCTTCTCTGATACACTTAAGCTCCCAGTCTCTGAAGCTCCAGATTCGTTGTTCCACCTGTCTTGGGCAGCTCCATGTGGATGTGTTGTGGATTTAGAAGGTTGTATAAGTGAAAAGATGAATTCAATAGAAATTTGAGCTTTAAACAGTGTGTATGTGTGTACAATTATGTGCCTACCTTGAAATGCAGCTCCTTTTAAGTAACTCCCACAAATGAGCAACCTCCACGCGTTGTGAATTTATACAATCACCCCTTATACAATTCCCTTTTCTTGTACTTGTCAGTGAAAATGAAGAAAAATACTATGAAATGTTTCGCCCTTTTTTAAACCATGACTGTGAACTTTGAATTCTGTCTCTTCTGAACTAGTCAGCTAAGGCCTTCTGTTTTTGTCCAGTTGAATCCAATTTCAAAATTATACTTCTCTTGAAGTCTTCCTCTGAATGTTGTGGCAAAAACAAAATACTCAGGTTCACGGAGCGCCTGCTTAGCAAGCACAAGGCCCTGAGTTCAATCCCCAGCACCACCTCCAACAAACCTGAAGTTTGTATCTCTTCCACATTCTTGCTAGTGTAGTATTAGTAATTTCTCTGTACTGGGATAGGAAAATGCTGTACTGTAAACAGTTGCTAAGATTTTGTAGTAAAATTGATAAAATTTAAACCAAGTGGCTGGGGATTTAGCTCAGTGGTTAGAGTGCTTGTCTAGCAAGTGCAAGGCCCCCAGCTCAATCCTGAGCACCAAAAACAAAAAAATTTAAACCAAGTAGGTTTATCTTACTCTTTTCCAAGCACAAGAGAAGTAATTTGAAACTGGACTTGTTTTACTTGGAATATGAACATTTATACCATATTTCTTCATACCCTGCACCCCTTAAGGCAGGAAGATGGTATTATGCATCCAGAAAACCTGTACTGACTCTGTTAGCCACGCTGCTACGTTATGAGTAATAACAGTGAGGCAGCATCTGCAGCCGTTTGCTGAGCTGGAAAATGTGTACAGATGAGAGAAAAAGCAGCTGAGGTCCTGTGCTATGATTCTTTTCAAACGGTGAAAGTGTGTGGTGAGGGAGCACCTGACAGGCTGTCTCACAGTCACTAATGGAAAGACACACAGAAATTGTTCTCAGACATGCTTTCCCAGCAAGGTTAGAATTTATGGAAATTATGTAGCTTGGAAAAGAAATACAGTGGGGTACTCTTTCATGAGGTGGTGGCTGAGGGAAGATGCAACTGGATTTTAGTTTTTGATCCTGAGGAGGAAGAGAGAATTAACTGCTCATGAAGATGACTAAATAATCTTAAAATCACTGAGGGCAGAGATTCTCCTGCCCTTTCTAAGCTCCTAGCACAGACACTGTTGGCCCAGGGTACAAACTACCTACTCTTCACACCAGCAGCCTTTGCCCAGCCTCCCAGCAAATTCCTTAGCCTAGCTAGACATAGTGGCGCATGCCTCTAATCCCAGCACGGGAGGATTGCTGCAAGTTTGAGGCCAGCCTGGGCCATACAGTGAGTTCAGGACCAGCCTATATAGCGAGACCTTGTCTACAAACAAAAAACATTCCTTAGCATGGCACATGCTGCCATCTAAAGGCTGGTCTTCAACCAACCTTTGGATCCCCACTACCTGCCCCCCACCGTGAGACTGTTCCATGCTCCTGAAGCTTGCCATATGCGTCCTGCCCTATGATTTTGCACATGCTGTTTGTTCCCGGCTCCTCCTGTCACAGACTACTCAAGTTCCGCAGACCAGTTTGCTTCACCCTGTAGCATTGCTTCAACCTTTCCCCACTTCAGAATGAACTCAGCCTGTTGCAGGCATTTTGTAGCCTGCACCTGACCTGTGCTTTGTCCTTCATGTAGGTTACCAGAGTGTTCTTCAGCCTGCTCCCCACACTGGGAAGGGCTAGGATTTGTCATCAGAGCTTGGGGTCTCAACTACTCTGTGACTGGATAAATTACTGTATTTCCCTGAACATCAGTTTAGAATATTTTTTAACCCATTTTACAGGATTAAGAAGACTTAAACATTAAGTAGGAATTAAGATAGCTGTTTGAGAGTATTTTTAGTAAACTCAATAATAATTTACAAATGACAATTTGACTAATTCCTCTACCACAGGGATGTCAGAGAAGGCAGGCAGGCATGTCTGCTACTTTACTGCCCTCTCAGTGAATGTTTGATAATAGCTAGCTGTTCTTTGTGTTCTGTACCAGCACTTAGCACAGAACCTTACAGAAAGTAGATTTTCAGTGATGTTGACTATTGAACTGAAATAATGCAGGGAGCTGGCAGAGGGCAGAAACATAACTCCTATTCTGGGGAGAGTAGATCAAAGGCAGCGCACCAGTAAATTCACTATTCAAGGGCCTATGCTATACAGTGAAAGTGGTAGGGTGGGGGAATGTCCATGAACTAGAGGACCCCTGGCCAATTTTGCCCAATTCAGATGATAAAGAGTTAATGACTTCTCAAGTCTTCGGATGATAAAGGGTTAATGACTTCTCAAGTCTGATATTATTTATGTATTATCAAATTCTGCCCTTCACACACATTTCTAAACACCCACAGATTTGTGTATCTGTATCTATGCCTACGCTTTTCTATTATCTTTTAAAAACCACTTCAGTATGCCTGTGTTACATGGGTTGCACCACAATTTTATATAACTCGAAACAAAGAAATCTAAAACAAAATAGAACACAAGCAGCAACAATTTAAGCAAGGCTATTTATAATTCTGTAGTTCAATGGCTTATTGTCTTCTTTAAAAGGTCACATTATCTCCACTATCTATAAATGCAAAGAACCTTTCCGGGAGAATGGAGTAACATTTTGAGCTCTTCTAAGCAAATGTGCAATGTAAATGCAAAATGGAACATAATTATCTCTGGGCAGAAAACAGTTTTAAGAATCCTTATCAGGTGACCTTAAACTAAAATGATCTTCCAAACAGCAGAAGTAAAATTGGGAGCGAGGTGAAGAGACAGGCTCAAGATTCAAGTCCCAGGAAAGGGCTCTTTTCCTTTCAAAGTTCTGCTGTTTTGTTTTGTTTTGTTTTTCTTCCCCTAAACTAAGCAAGTACTGTATCACTTAGCTGTAAACCCAATCCCAATATTATTCATTTTAACCCCAAATGCAGGAGGTTTGTGGCAGACTGCACAGCCTAACAGCCGTTCTCAGTTCTCTTTCTTGGTCTGGGATAGGGGCAGTACTGTGTCCACCCCCTGGAGAGGAGCCAGGATTGTCTGTGCTAGTTATGGCCATCCTAACCTCTTCTAGATCCTCGGCTCATCTCTCTCCTCAGTTTCTCTGCCCTGGCCTGTGATATAAGGGAAGTCAGCTGAGTTCTTGTGGGAATTACTTTATTTCATAGTAAAGGAGACAAAACAAATAATCCTTCCCTTCCTCTTTGGGTGAGGACTTGATGCTACAGGAGCCATCTCGTGTCCCACAAGGAGAAGCCAAGGGAGCCACGAGAAAAGAGTCGAGACCCCCATCATGGAGCCACCCACAACCCCTGGAACCTAACAGTTTCACTTCTGCTCCCTAAGAAGTCTTTGTCTTTACAGTGTCCTTCCCTCCATCAGGGAGAAAGGTACCCTATTTCGAGTCTTTCCAGTGAAATTGAAGTTTAGTGGAAGATTGCTTTGTGAACTGTCACATCAGTATAACTCCAATACAGCATTTCATCTCAGATGTTTCCTGGACATATCCTGCAAGAACAGGTTGATCTCAAAAGTGAGACATTGGAACAATGGTCATAAACTTTACTTCTGTCCTTTCAAGTTCACACAGTGAAGCCACCCTTCATCCATTTATTCAGAAAGCCAGTTCATTATAACAGGTACCACTACGTGCTAGAGATATAAACCAGGGTTCCTGCCCTCTGGAGACAGGCATAACAAATACTCCACCAGAAAGTGAAGACAGCTGAGATCAGTGCTACTAAGGTGCCCTGAGTGCGAGTACCCCCCAAGATGGAGCAGGGGTGGTGGCAGTGATCTGCGAAAGCTTCACGGGAGGCGCTCAGAAAACTGAGTCACCATCTGTTCTAGTCTTATTTCAGGATTGTTCAGGATTCTTCAATTGAGAAAGGAGAAGAGCAGTTGGAATGGAGAGAAAGAGACACCAAGAAACATAGATAACAAATGATAGAACTTGACAATTAACAAATGAAATGAGAAAGATGGCTGGAGTGAAGGAAAACTCACAAGGCCTGGCTTAGTGTACCGAGTGCGGGGAAGCACATTCATCAGTGTCATTCAGCTCCACAAATGGACCACATTCGCTGCTGCGTTCTGCCGTAGTCCTTTGAAATGTGCCTTTGTTGCTCCTTCCCAGAGAAGTAGGGTATGTCTCTCCACCTCTTTCTTGGAGGCTGGCCTCATGACTTGCTTTGGCCAAAGAGAATGCAGCACAAGTGAGATTCCACACTGGAACCCAGATCTCAGGAGGCTTCTTCTACTCACTCTCTTGGGACTCTGCTCAACCACCATGACAAGCTCTGCCAGCCTGCTGGGGATGAGACGTGTGACTCAGTTCCTGCCCCTTCCTGCCCCTTCGCTGTCCCAGCCTCCATCCAGCCACCAGACATGAGCAAGCTCCTCATGAGGTATCGGCCCTGTGTCTCTCCAGGGACCTCGGAGCTCTGCATGCAGCCTTTGCTCCTTTAGTCAGCCAAGATCAGCAGAACCTGACCTAGCTTCAGGTGAGGCACCTGCTGAGCTACAGCCGTGTGAGCAACCAGAAGTGATTGTACCTGGTTTAGCACACAGTGGAAGTTAACTGATAAAAACCAGGACAGAGAAAGGGAGTGAATGGGTGGGGGCTGGCTAATACATAGGTAGTGGGACAGATGAGGCTGGAGGCTGGACACAAAAAGCGTGAAGGTTTTTTAACGGTGCAAGGATAAAGTTCCAAGGCTTCTGCCTTGCTATTGTGGGGTCCAAGAACTGATGATACCTCTCCCCTGTGTTCTCTTACTCCCTCGCCTCCACCCTAAACTGCACCTGTACTAGAAGTAAATACTTGAATAAGGAAGCACATGCATGACTCAAATGCAGAGGACAGGATGAACGAGGGAGCTGGGTCCTGAACTCCAGCGCGCAGCAGGTGGGACGCTCTCGAGTGTTCCGGGATGAGTCAGCTCACCCAGCGCCAGCGGGGAACCTGCTGCCGGGTCCGGATGCTGAGCTGCGAACAGTGACTGCCCCCAAGGGGACTTCACAAGCAAGTAACTTGCGGTTACCGCGATGGCCACTGATTTAGGGTTTATGACCCCTCCCTTTCTTTCTCCATATTAATCTCACCTCTTGAGCACCTTTTGAGAATAAAAAGGACAAAATTCGACAGGAATCTACCCCTCCCAATGTTGCAGAAATATCCAGCCGATTGCACTTTTTTCTTTCATCCACCGACCCCAAACTCAGATTCACTCCCAGGACTAACGACCCAGATGAGCCGCAGCGGGGTGAAGGCGGCCAGCAGGCTGGGCAGGCACAGCGGGAGCAGAAGGCTCCCGTGGGCGGTACGGCTGGGATGGCTGGGGGCGGGATTCCGGGGTCCGCCGGCAGAGTGCGTCAAGAGCGAGTCTGCGCGCACGCGGGCTGCGACGCGATCATCTTTCGGGGGCCCTCCCGCCCCTACTCGCCGCTCGGGAAGGGGCGGAGAGTGGGAGGGGCTGGAGCGGCCCCGGCGCCCGGGCTCCCAGCCCTTTAAAAGCCGCGGGTCTGGACAGCGCCGCGAGTCTCAAGCTCCGGGTTCCCAACCGGCTCCGGGTGCGGGCGCGGCCCCGACCAATCGGCTTGCGCGCCACGCCGTGGGACGAGCTCCATGAGGCTGCCCACCATGTCCGGGCACTTTCTGCTCGCGCCCATCCCAGAGTCCTCCTCCGACTACCTCCTGCCCAAGGACATCAAGCTGGCGGTGCTGGGCGCCGGGCGCGTGGGCAAGAGCGGTGAGTGCGGCGCGGACCCGCGGCGGAGAGCCGGGGCTTCGGCGCAGGCGGGAGGGGAGGGC
Organism: Hystrix cristata; assembly: GCA_004026905.1. Taxonomy (NCBI): domain Eukaryota; kingdom Metazoa; phylum Chordata; class Mammalia; order Rodentia; family Hystricidae; genus Hystrix; species Hystrix cristata. The sequence continues at coordinate 11,185 of PVJO010019983.1, forward strand.
ACTGGAGGGAGCTGGCCGCGTCGGCGCCGGATGGGTCCCCTGTCGGTCTTGGCTCCTTTCTACCCACCTGTTTGCTCGGAGCATCTGCTCCTGGGCTCTGGCCTGGGGTGGCGCCTGGTCGAGAATAGGGTGTGGGAGGGGATGTCCCTCCGGTCACGCCCGTCCCTGCGCCTCGGGAGGCCACTCCGCTGCACCCTCACTTTGCAGAACCGGGCGTGCCATTCGGGCAGTGCGCCGGCTTCAGGGGAGCATCAGCACCCACTCAGTTCCCCCGGAGTGTGCCCCGGAGTGTCCCCGTTTTACGGTTTTGTCCTAATCCCGGAGTTGATTTTCCTGTTTCCTTTGCAGCAATGATTGTTCGCTTCTTGACCAAGCGGTTCATTGGCGACTATGAACCGAATACAGGTTAGACTAACTTCGAACTCGCTGTTTTTCTGCATGCATGTTTCTGTTTGCTCATCCGAGTGTGGGAATTTAAAAGCAAACTCTTCCTTCATTCTCCAGGCAAGTTGTATTCCCGGCTTGTCTTTGTCGAGGGGGACCAGGTATCCCTGCAGATCCAGGACACGCCTGGTAGTGTCCAGGTAAGGACTTCCGGGAGCAAATAGCTCACCCCTTCCAGGCCACCCTCGGACGGCCAGCATGCGGGGTGGTCTTGAGCAACATGACTAAGTGCCTATGGTGTGCATTTAAGTGCAGGAGTGGGCTGTCCACAGGTGGATGTGGGGTCTGGGCTGCTGTAAGCCCTCCAAAGGAAGAGGTTGATTAGAGGCAGCTTTGAGAGCGCGGGATCTTACCAGACCCCACATCTGGTAGGGAACTCCGTCCCCCCTCAGGAATGTTACATGAGACCTTCTCCGACCCCATGTATAATATGGGTCACTGACCTGATGCTGAACTTCCCTTTGCAGTCCTGGCAGCCATCGCTAAGGCAGGTCTTGTCACTGTCGGAGCTCAACCATGAAACAATAAAACCAAATGGGCTGGGAGTGTAGCTTGGTGGTGAAGGGTGTAGTTAGCACGTATAAGGCCACCGGTTTGATTCTCAACACCATACAAAAATTAACTAATAAACAAAAGCAAGAAAGGGTGAGATTCTGCGCAAGTGCTCCTGTTGCTGGCTGCTGCTTGAAGTCAGTAACTGCAATCAGATAACCCCTTGGCCATCAGGCTGGAATGTAACTTAACCAACAAATTACTAATGCTAATCCCTTCTAGGGAGGAAAGGTCTTGGGGAAGAGTCCAAAGAAAGGAATTTGTTTCTGTAACATTCTCATGAAGTTGCCTGCTAAAAATATTTTTATGGGTTTGGGAATAGATATTTATCTTGGCTTATTTTCAAAGTTTTGTTTATTATGAATTAGTTCTCTAAAAATTGAGCCATTCTGGTTTAAAGTTGTTCTTCAGTCAGCCATGGTTCACCAGAGAGTACCTGTCAAGCAAGAGAGTTAAAACTAATGCATCAATCACAGCTAATAAAATAATGCAGGCAGGGAGCTTGAGAATTAGCATGTTTTCTCTCAAAAGCCTCCTGCAGAAGCGGGGTGGAATCTGAAAACTGTATTTAATGCTTTTTCTAATGTTTCTTCACCAGTTACTTTGATGATATATTTAAACTCATCTCTTGCTGAGGGCTCCTTTGACTGTATCTCATTTTGATCTTTCTCAGGCCCGAGACAACCTTAGCCAGGCGGTGGATTCCCTGTCCAAGTGTGTGCAGTGGGCAGATGGCTTTCTGCTGGTCTATTCCATCACGGACTACAACAGCTACCAGTCCATCCGGCCCCTTTACCAGCACATCCGGAAGATCCACCCTGACTCAAAAGCCCCCGTCATCATTGTGGGCAACAAGGGGGACCTTCTGCATGCCCGGCAGGTGCAGACGCATGATGGTGTTCAGCTAGCCAACGAACTGGGCGGTCTGTTCCTTGAAATATCCACTAGTGAAAACTATGAAGACGTCTGTGAAGTGTTTCAGCATCTCTGCAAGGAAGTAAGCAAGCTGCACAGCCTGAGCGGGGAGCGGAGAAGGGCCTCCATCATCCCCAGGCCGCGCTCTCCCAACATGCAGGACCTGAAGAGGCGCTTCAAGCAGGCCCTGTCGTCCAAAGTCAAAGCCCCCTCCGCCCTGGGGTGAGCCCTCCCAGACAGACTGGCCTTCTTCTTATGCAGTTGTGCAGCTAAAAAGACTGGGTCTCCCTTTTTAATCACATGTTCAGAGTTTATTTTTATAAAGACTTTTTGGTTTTCAAGTGTATGTGTATTTCTGAAAATTCAAAGAGTGATTGTCTACAAGTTGGGTAGTTTTGGTTTTTTTTTTTGGTAATAAAAGAACTTTTTTAAAACTGTAACTGCTAGCCACTTTTCCATTAAAGGCGAAATGGCAACATTGCTCTTGTTTTCTAAATGTCTTTTTATAGAAATCATACTTGCACCAGAGCCCAGAACTGCTCAATGCTTGTCTTAAGTCTGAACTCTGATTGGTGTCATGTTCTGTAGAGGGAGTCTGCTGTGGGAGAAGGGAAAGTATGCAGAGGAGGAAAGGGATTTGAATAACTGCAGGATATCTCTAATTTAGGGTATTTTGCCATGGTCATGAAAATATCTGTGTTTTTCGAGGGAAAGGATACTTTACGAGCTGATACAGAAAAGTCACAAATATTTTTATTTATTGGTATAAATATAAGTGTAACCTCTCTTATCATAAGAGAAAGAAAAAAAAAAAAAACCTTTTCCAAGATTCCTTATGTCAGTAAGTAGGGGTTGCCATTCAGGAGTTGCCTCAAAATTTTATTTCCTGTCTCCCCGATCCTCCATTGCATGTGATAGAAATAAGGACATAATCAAAGTATGATTTCACTCACAGCTTATTGCCATCCAAAGAGAATGCTTATTAGGCTCACAGTGCTTAAAGAGGAGGAGAATAACATGAACAAACCGATTACTCCAAAGATGAGGTACACTGAACACATAGTGAATGAGCTCCAAAATTGTTAAAGTCCTGTCCAATTAGAACGTTAGATTGTTAAAAGTATTGCTATACTAGGATGGAAGCAAACCTCTGTGGAAAGGAAAGTCTAATAAAAGTTGAGCTGTATCTTCTTTTGAGGGGGATGCTGGGGATTGAACCCAGAGCTTAGTGCTCTACCACTGAGCTACACTTCCAGCCCCTGAGGATTATCTAGTATGATTTTGGAGAGAAGCTGGCATGGACACTACTGTAGAAATGGAGACACATGAGATCCTTTGATGCCACTGCAAGGTGCAGGCATTGGCAGGCGAGGCTCTGGAGATTAGCTCCTACTTCTAACAGGGTGTCACCTTGTCACAGCCTGAGCGCTACAGCTTCAGAAAAGCAGCCGGCAGAGCCTGGCCATAGCCTAAGCTCTTAAAATGCCAATCCACCCTTTGAGGGGAGATATATATATGTATGTATGTGTATATATATATATAGTGTGCGTGCCTGTGTGTGGGTATGTGTTGAAGTCCAGCAGTTAAGGTCAGTAGCTTGTTATATCAGACCCATATATGGGGTCTGATATAACATTCCTGAGGGGAGAGGAAGTTCCCTGCAAGATACCAGGTCTGGTAAAATCTTGCACTCTGGAAGGGCTGGGGAATGTACTCCAAAACAAAAGTATCACATAAGTTACATGTTTGGAACATTTCCAAGCTACATAACTCCTCACATCTCATATGGCCCCAGATCTGTCAGTGCTTTCTCTTCTATTTTTCTCTAAAGCCTCCTTCTGCCTTGATCCAACTCTTTATGCTCTTGTCTAGACTGGCAGGCAGGAGGAGTCTAAGCAAGACAGTGCTACAAACTGTGTTTTCCTTGTGCTCAGCCTCACAAGTAATGGATCTCTGGGACTTCAGAGTTCCCTTTACAAGATCACTGGTTCCCAGAAGCGGCCCAGTAGAAAAGTTGGTTCGCTGGTCTCAGAGGGTGCTTATTGTCTCTCTTTCCCAGCCTCCTGCTGATTGGGGGGTCTGTTGGGGCTCATGGTACTCAGGGAACATCTGAAACGGTCCTGAGATGGGAGCCTTGGAGATGGAAGATGGAAGCATGGAATTATCAGGAAGTAGTTAGGGTAGGAATTTGTTGAATTTGCATGTGAGGATGGGATACTGAAGATGTGATCTTGACCAGGCACTGAGGAAACCTTTTGCAGGGAAGCAGAGCCCTAAATCAACTTAAAAAATAGGGAGGGTAGGGGTTGGGGGTCAGGTACAGTGGTAGAGCACCTGCCTAGCAAGCACAAGGCCCTGAGTTCAATCCCCAGCACCAAAAAAAAAAAAAAAAAAAAAAAAGCTTGCAAAAATGAGGAGGGAAGAACCACTAAAGATGTTGATCTCATTATTTCGTTCATATAGCAGAACTTCTGAAGCATGGGATGGAACATCAGAACTGGGGTGGGTGTGGAGAGGACAGTGTCCACATATTTTTGCCCATAGTTTGCCTTTCCTCTGAGATACCATTTCCAGGGTGAGTGAGCATTGTCTACACCTTCATGAGGGTGGTGGGACTACAGCTTTCCTTGGTCCTTGCTATAGTTTGGACCAGGAATATCCCCCAAGGCCCATGTGTTAAAGTCTTAGTCGTCAGCTTGGCACTGTTGTGGAACCTTTAGGAGGTACAGCCTAGTGGGAGGTCTCTAGACCATTGGAGGCCTGCTTTCAAAGGGACTGTGTGACCCTGAGCTTTTTCTGCTTCTCTTCTGCATCTCAGCCATGAGGTGAGCAGCTTTCTTCACTATATTTTTTAACATGATGTTTGCTTCACCACAG